>JAODAL010015417.1:0-83971 GCA_025379985.1 Phyllomedusa bahiana | reverse complement strand
AAACTGTGAGCCACTCTTGAAAATTTGTGAAGAAAAAATTGTCTTTTAGAAACACATTTTTTTAAAATGGGACCTGAAATTATAGCTGCATTTCAAAGAAAAACCCCCCCCAAAAATTTAAAAGCTTTGACCCTGGCCACTTTTTGGAAAATTTGTGAAAAAAACAAATTCTGTTTTAAAAACAAATTTTTTTTTATAAAAAAGGACCTTTAGTATTGCCCCTTTAAAAGGCAGCATGGACCCCAAAAAAATTAAAAAAAAAAAGATTTCTCACCCCACTTTTAAAATTGTGGGGGAGAAATCCCCCTTAAAAAGGCCACATTTTTTTTCCCAAAAGGGCCCTGTTATTGCTGTACCCTCAAAACTACAGGCCCCCAAAAAAATTATAAATATAAATTTCCCCAGCCCCCATTAAAAAATTGTGAGGAAAAATGCCACTTAAAAGCCCCCTTTCGTTCCAAAGGACCTTTGATTATTGCTGTATCTCACAGTACATGCCCCCAAAAAATTATAAATATAAATTTTTCACCCTTTTAAAAAATTTGTGAGGGGGAAAATGCCCTTAAAAGCCACTTTTTCTGCCCCCAAAAGGCCCTTTAATTATAGTTTGTATCTAACAGCAAATGCCCTAAAAAACCTTTTTGACAATGGGGAAAACTTCAAAAGATAAAGTGAGTAATGGAATACGGTTTTGGGTCATAAAACCCTTCTGTTTTTAACGTCTCCTCACAAAAAAACCCAAGAAAAAGAATTTTTGGGGGAAAAAGAGAATAAAAATTCCCAGAAAGGGAAATGATCTTTTAAAAAAAAAAGTTTTCAAGAGGACCATTTTTTTTTGAAGGGGAAATGTGAAGTAGACCCAACTAACGGTAAACCTGGGAAATTTGGGGGCCCACAACATCATCAGAGACCCCAAGGCTGTTTCACTTGATGAAAGTCAAACGACCCAAACATTATTGGGGAAAAGGGCCGGATGCGTTTGTCTTTTAAGGGACCCCTCCAGCTGTGCGGGAAGGTCCGCTCAAAAATACGCTGGCTCCCTGGGGGGGAAACAACACCTCTATGGCGTGACAACCGGGGCCCGCGGGCCCCATTCGCCCCCATTTTGGATCCCAAAAGTCATTGGGTCCAAAACATAAAAAAACATCGGGTTTGAAGGGGCAAAATAGTGGGTGCACCATGATCTTCAGGGTCTCTGTGTTTTGGGATTTGTGCCCTGCATTGCATGCATTGGGAGGTTTGGTAAACAAAGTTGCCAGAGGTCCCCCCTTTAAAGGCTTCTGCCACCTTCCCTTCCCCTGCTCCCGGTTTCCTTTACTTGGCCCTCAAACTCGTAGGGTCGCTGTTTGATTTTTTCCACCGTGACATTTGGGGAATTTTAAAACAGACGCAACAGATTCTCCAGTTGTTTAAATCAGAAAGGTCCCCCATTTTTTTAAATTTTACTCTCTATTTGGGGGTGGAAGGAAAGTTTGATTTTTGTTTTGTACCGGGGACCCAAAGGAGGGTGGCCACCCATTTAACTGTTTTTCATTTTGAGGGCCTTAATGCGAGGATCATTTTGGAGGAAAGGGGCCCTTCCAAGCACTAAAATGTGGAGAGGGACCCTTGTTTTCCCCCAAGCCTCGGGGTCGGGGGGCATTTGGAAAACTGATCTTCCTCACCCTTCCTCCTCCGCCTAAAATTGCCCCCCCAAACCTCTTTCCAAGGCAGGAAGTCGGTAACTGGGTGTCTGGGGAATACCTCCTCCTCCTCCTCCGCTGCCTCCGGCACACTTCAACACAGCCCTGACTTGCCTAAAGATGATGAAACCCTTAAGCGATGCCCACCTTCCCTTTTGCTCGGGAAACCCCCAAACCCACTGCCAAATAAAAGACCGATAAAATTTGTGAAACGGTCGGGCCTTGTGGATTTGACGGGAGAAAGGCTCCTGTCCGCACTGTGCCCCGTCCCCCTCCCCGTGCGGAGGGCCTGTTGTTTCGGGAAGGCCCCAACGGTCGTTCCAAAAACTAAGTTTCACCACAATGTTTCATGCGGAAAAGGGGCATTGTCCCACTGACCATTTTGGTGGCTTCTTAAAAACGGGCAGGAAATGGTGCAAAAGCTCTTTAAACCTCCTCCACTCTCGGGGGCTCAACACCCGAGGTCCGCCCCGCTGTTTTTCAGGCAATGTGTCACTTCGACTGGAAAATTGGCATTCCCGCTGCGCCAAAATCGCGGGAAATTTGGTGGGGTGGAATTCCAGCGTGTTGCCCCCAAAAACCTGAACGGTGACGGGGGGGGCCAAAGCGACGCTGCGCGTGCCAGGGGGGGGACGAACGGGGGTGCGATGGGGGCGGAAGTGCGAACTTAGACTTCGAACCTTCCTCAGCGGGCAGTCCGGGGACCCGGGTAGCTTTTTAGAAATTTCGGGACGAAAAATTTTAAATGACATTCCGGGAAAGGGGATGTGCCCCACCAAACCCAAATTTTTAAGGGGGGCCAGAAATTTTCGCCCTTATCGCACACCCCCTTGCCTGGCAAAAGGGTTCTTGGCACCCAGCCAGCCTCCGGATGGGGTTGCGGAGAGCCGTCCCCAAGTTTCCTCCCCCTTTGGGGTGTGGAGGGGGTCTCCAAGACAGTTTAAATTTCAACCCGGCCCCTGGTTTCTTTTTGGGCCCGTGAAAACCACCAGATGCCCTTTGGGGGAAAAGGGAACCCCTGCACCATCCCTGGGGTTTTTTGAAGACGGGGGCCGGCCGAGAGCCACCGTCACCCCCCGAGACATCCACCCAAACTCACCCAGTGAGCTTCACAGAGATATGCGGCCTTTGGGGGTGCTTACTATCCATGTTCGGGGGTCAATGGGCTTTGGGATGGTTTTTGGGGTAAAGTGTTTTTTTCTGCTCCAAAAACCTTTGGGAAAACAGAAGGGGTGGCTGTAAAACCCCCCCCGCTGAAAGGCTGCAGGTCGTCAAATTGGGGTTTGGGAAAGGGGAAGGGGGAGGATGGGGGGTTGGTGGGTTTGGGGGTACCGGGCGACGGGGGAGGCTTTAAACGGGGCGGGGTCCCTGATCAAAACTCTGAAGACATTTGGGGAGTTTTAGGAACCCCTTGGTGGCGGCGGAGGGGGAGGAGGCGGGGACAGGGGTGTGACATTTGGGTTTGGGGGCCCGGCGTCCCGTTTGGGCCCTTTTTTTGGGCCCAAAGGGTTTTTTCCATTTCAAATCATACTTCGGGTGATGTGACAAAACATGTTGGGGGGTGGTTAACCAAACCCAAGGTTCTTGCCCCAACTTAAAGCGTTTACGGCCCTAGGGGGATATGACATTTGCTGGGGGAATCAGGGGGCTTGGTCAAAGGAAAGGCCCAGGGGTTGAAGGGGCCTGGACCTTTTTTACGGCGATAAGGAGGAGCGGGGTTTTTCCCCTGACCGTGGTGGCGGAATCATACAGGGACCCTTTTGGATGCCCCCTCCCTTTTTCCCTTTTTCAAAAAAAGCTTTAATTTGGGAACAAGACAAAAGGGCATTTGAATAAAAAACGACAAAGGGCGGGGACTACAGTATTAAAAATATTTCAAAGTGTACAAAATGAATACAAATAAGGCAAACACACCTGTGCAAAACCAGTATAAATTCAATTTTGTGTTCTTGTCTATTTTTCCCGGCTTGGGGAAAATAATACCCATTTGGGGGTAGGGTCATTTTAGAAATCAAAGCTGAACGAGTAAATAGTCCCCGATATTGATCAGATTTTCCTACCGGGGGGGGGGGGCCCTTAAATTAAACCCCTTTTTAAATCTGCTACTTATTAACATTAAAAACCCCAAACATGGCCCTGGGGAATTGGGGCAGGGAAAATCCTTCCTGCTTTTTGGGGGTGGGCCCCCTTTCCCCTTTTTTAGGCGGGAAACCCTTTCTGGGCACCAACCCCCTCGTTTTCCCCCTCGTCCAGTGATGAAGCGCTCGCAAGCAAATTTTGCTGAAAAGGGCCACGTTGGATCCGCAAAGTGTCATCATCAACACAGGGGACTTGGCGTCCGGGCATTTTGCAACCAGGAGTGGGCTACAAAAAAGGGGGGACTGCAAGGCGTTGCCCACGCCCCGGGGTTTTTGCCCATTGAAGGGGTTTCCTCTCCCCCTTTTGATGGAATCAGTTAAATGGCGGGCGAGCAGAGAAAATCCCTCCTTTTGGCCCCTTGAAACTTTTAAAATGGCCTTCTGACCCCAAAACCATTTTTTTCATCAAAGAGGTCTTCAGAAAATGGATTTTTCCACAAATGGTGGGTACACGATTGACATTTGGGCTCTTCTTGTTGGGCGGGGGCTGGTGATCTGAAGGGCGGAAAATTTGTGGCCGTGACTGGGGGGGACGAGGGTAAAACTGCTGGAAAGCAGGTTGCAATTTAACCCCCTGAAGGACAGATTGGGGGAAGCTGTTCGTTTCTGAGATTCACAGGGGGTGAACCCCCGATGACAGGCCTGCGGGCCGCAACTGGGCCATCCGCGGCATGCGTGTTGTCGCCAGCACTGGGAAAGGGGCACCTTTTTTTGTACCCCTACCTCCCCGTCCCACCCCCTCTTTACTCACCACCCCGAATTTCGCCCCCATGTTCAGAAAAATAAAAATTTGAGAAATTGGGAAGAGTTTTGGAAAGTCCCTTTTTTAAAAACGGCAAATCACAGCTATTCCAAATCCCAAATCAAACAAAATTTTCTGGATTCAAATTTAACTGCAAAAATTTGATCTGGCAACAAAATGGGCCCGCGCCAAAGTCAAAAAAATAACGGGAAAAGTTTTTTGGATAAAAAGGTATTTTTGGGACCTAAAAATTCACCTGTGGGGACTTTAAAAAGGGTTTTTTTAAAATTTTAAATGAAAAGTAATTTTATCAACAAAGGGGCCTGCGCCAAAGGGAAAAAACACGTATTGAAAAGTAATTTTGGGTAATACAAGGTATTTTTTGGGAAACCCATCAATTCACCTGTGGGGACTATAAAATTGCTGTATTAAATTTTTAAATGAAAGTAGATCTATCAAAAAAGCTGGCCTGCCCAAAGTGAAAAAAAAAACGTATCTAATTGTATTGGGGGGGAAAAACAAGATATTTTTGGCAACCTTTCATTTCACCCGTGGTGATATAAAAATTTTCGTATTCAGATTTAAGTGCAAGCTGCCTCAAAGAACAAAGCTGTAGTGCGCCAAAATAAAAAAAAACGTAAACTGTTTTTATGTTTTTCGTAAATACAAATTTTTGGCACCTTTCAATTTTAACCCCGGGGGTGAAAATATAAAAATTTCTGGAAATTTAAATTTTTAAGGGGCCAAAGGGGGATATATCAACAAAAGGGGGAATGGGCAAAAATTTTAAAAAGAACACCTAATGAAATGTTAAATGATAATAAAAGTGGAAATTTTTCACCTAACAAAGAGACCTTCATTACTAGGGAAAAAAATTTTATCCTAAAATAAGTTCAGGCTCCCTTATCCAAGGGAAAAATTTCAATAGAAAACCCGTTAATTAAAAAAGGGATTGCAGTGCCATGCTACACTAAATTTGGGGGAACTTTATCCAGTATTCCTTATAGAGTTTGTCTGTTTTTTGCCCCGGGGGGCCCCCCCCCAAACCCCCGCTCCCCCCCGTACCCTTTTCACGGGGAGATGTCCCCTTTTTAAAATTTTCTACCTAAACCCACATAAAATCTTCCAATCTCTAATTTAATAAAATTTTAAGGATCACAGCTAAAAGTAGAGGTTTCCCCGTGAAGCAATAGAATAATTTCCCCTGAGCTGTTTTGGGCAACAAAAAAAAAGCGAAAATCCTTCTGCTCTGAACCCCTTTAAGAACACTGAGGGTGAACAGGAAAACCCGTTTTTAGTTAAAAAAAGGGGCATTGATTTTTCCCGCCCAAACCAACCATTTCACCTCCCCCGTCAATTTACGTCGCACCCCAACCTCACCCTTTCTCTATTCTGTAAGCTGATTTGCCCGGCGCCAAAAAGACAGGGGAAACGCCCAAAATGGGGCCCATCTTAATAGTTTATTTCACAGATTTTAACCTAAATTATCGCTTGATCTAAAAAATTTCGATCAACATAAAAACTGTGCCGATTTCAACTTTGTCGATAATAATCGCTCAACACTAATAATAAACAACACCATTAGAAACTACATCTTGTCCCGCAAAATAAAATCTCTGATATATCTATGTAGATGGAAAAATAAAAAAGTTCTGGCAGGGAGGGAAAAAAATAAAGAGCCATGTTATTATGACCGGCTGTCAGGAAGGGGTTAAGAGTATTTATTTTCCGTGGCAGAGGTGGTGGAATAGGGGGCAGCAGTGAGGGCAGTGATGGTGAACCTTTTAGAGACCAGGTGCCCAAACTGCAACACAAAACCTACTTATTAATCACAAAGTGCCAACACAATAATGTAACGTGATTATTGAGATGATGTCTCTGTTACCCATAGCAACCGATCAGAGTGCAGCTTTTATTTTTTAGTGCAGTAGAATAAATAATAGCAAAGCTCTTATTGGTTCCTATTGACTGATTGGATGCTGTGGGTAACAAAAGCAGAATATTAGGCTCGCCGCAATATATTGTGTGTTTAGGGAGCTTGTGCTGATACGCGTGCGTACTCCTGATGTGTATATGTATAGAGAGGTGTATATATAAGGGGAGGGGTTCCAGTGAGTGTATATTCCTTCAGCCTGCCTGCTCTCTGAGTATGGAGCACTTCAGCTTTGTCCAGCCAGCAGAGAGTTAACCTAGGGCAGAGCTGGAGAAGTCCACACTCCGGGGGCAGCAGGGGTCATTGTGAATTGATGACTCCTTGGTCCTATCTCACTGCTTATCAGGAGAAGTGTCATCAGTTCACAAAGGATGATCAGTTCAGCTCACAGTTCAGGAGGACAGCAGCACTCACAGGCTCCGCTCTGGCTGTCTCTCTCCTCCAGTCCTGAAGAAGTGATTTGAATTGTGCTCTGCCCCCGCCTTCTCTTCAATGCCACAGAGGAGTTGAAGGGGGCGGCACCTGGAGCGACTGTTTCCCACTCTCCCTGCATGTGCTCACCACCATCGGTCCACCGCTGCTGCACATGGAAAGCAGGGATGTGATGTGCAGGCAGGAAGAATCCTGTGGACAGAAGACGGAGCCGCAGTGGAGGAAGGGGCAGGATGGGTAATGTGGGCGGCGTCAGCAGCAAACACTGACTAAGTGCAAAAGGTCAGTGGCTGCTGATTAGTGACAGGAGCGCTGCACTGTGGGCAGGCGCAGCGTTCTCTTCATCAACAAATCCATCATTTTTTAGTTTACTTAGGCGCCGTGCAGCAGGCAAGCTAACTGCGCCACCCTTCTCACAGGCAGAGGTGGCGTCCTAGGCGATCGCCTACCTCTGCTTACCTATCGTCCCGGCCCTGCTGGTATGCACAGGTGAGCTGGGAGATGCCTGCACCTGGCGGTGCTGCCGCATCCACTGCTTCTTTAGTGCCAGTATGCACAGGTGAGCTGTGAGATACCGCTGGCTCAGAGCCCCAGAGTGACAAACTTTCACCTAAACTGGTTAGCATATGGAGGCGTGGGAACACGTCAGCATTTTCCAGCGGGTGGTTAGTGCTCCATGGTGACCGAAAGCAGAAACAGCTGGTATACACTTTGTGTGTGTGGTACTGTAAGGGCATGTCCCCACTGCACGGGTTTTCGGCCGTTTTTTCAGGCGGTTTGCAGTTTTGCAGACCGCCTGAAAAACCGGCCGAAAATTAGCACAATGGTGCTCTATGGAAAACCCGTGCAGCAGTCCCCACTGCACGGGTATTCCGTCCGGCGGTTTTTCCACCCGCGGGCTGCCCGCAGAACATTCTACAAGCACAATCTTCCGTCCGGTTTTCGGATGGAATCTGTGCTTGTGAATGTGAAGGGGGAGGGCTTTTCTCCAATCATCGCGGAGAAAAGCCGCCCCCCCCTCTGCAGCCATGGGACGGCCGCAAAGCAAGACAAATACCGGTCGGGTAAACCGACCGGTATTTGTCCTGTGCCGTTGGAACGCACCCTAAGGGCATGTTCACACGGCATTTTGGATCCCATTTGGGATACGTTTTGGATCCGAAAATCGCATCCAGAAACGCAATCGGATCCAACACGCAGCTGTGTGTTTGGATGCAGAAGGATTGCACCCTATAGTTTTAAATTGGGCTCCTGCTGCGTCTTACGGATCAAGAATTGATATGTCAATTCTTGGAACGGATCCGAAAGACGGATTAGAAAAACGCAATAAGACACGCATCGGCGATCACTCGTCTAAAGGCCGATAAGTGTTTCATAGTAAAAGCAATGTAAATCACACTGCTAATTGTTAGATGTGTGTTTGGGTCTGATAGACAGATCCAAACACGCAAATAAAAATGTATGTTCACACATACGCTGTGTGAACGTACCGTAAGACAATGTTCACACGGCTTATTTTGGGACGGATTTCAGTCCGTAATTCGCGCCGTACTGCGTGAATTATGGGCTGAAATCCGTCCCAGTCATTACGGTAATCCACAGTTCTCATAAAGAACCATGGATTCCGTCTCTTCTCCCCGCTCACCGTCATTTATTCCCCGCTCGCTGTCAATTATTCACGGCGGGATACACGCCGTGGATAATGAATGTCTATGGGGCCGGCGGGCTGCGAAATCCGTCCCGCAATTACGCCGTCAATAAGCTGTGTGAACTTGGCGTGACAGCGTTTAATCTGTGAGAGATCCTGACAGTTTCCAGCCCCTTTTGTCTTTGGTTTGATGTGTGGGAGCCAGCCCTTATTGTTTTGAATCTGTGTGTAGGAGCCAGGCATTTTCCAGCCCTTTGTTTTAGGCCCTGTGTGTGTGAGTTGGGCACTTCCTAACCCTTAGGGCCTGTTTACACTGCAATGGACAAATAAATGGATAAACCGACCGGTATTTGTCCTATTTTAGTGCCGTGCACGTGGCCGCAGGGGGGGGCGGCTTTGCTCCGCGATGAGCGTACCGAGCACAATTCTGCTGTTTTCTGATTGTAGAAACAGCTGCAGGGTTACTGTGCAGCTGCTGGCTGTGCAGAGTGAAATGCTGCCGGCCCCTTATTCTGAGTGAGAGAGGTAGGAATGCATGCTCCCGTGAATACGACCAGGGGCCAGACAGAATGTAAATTAGTAGAGCTGGCAGCCAATGAAACGAAAGGAGGTGGAGTCCGACCGGCACTGGGGAACTGAGTGAAATACGCCATGTGTTTGGCTAAAAAAAAGACTATTGTTATGTCCCGTTCAGGACATGTTAAAGTGTAACATTCTGTTTAAAAATTGTGAACCCTGGTGCACTATGGCCCCCGTCACCCAACAGGATCAACAAAGAAAAGTATCAATAAATTAAGGGTTACTATCAACACCCAGATAAATCGGTCTCTGTGAAAAATACACCATAATTTGTCTATCTAACCCAGCTAACTTACTTTTTCTTGCATCTACTGTACTTTGATGTTTTCCAGAAATATATGCACATTAGACTATGCAAAGTGAAAACTGTACTTTTTCTACTGATATTCAAGTGCCCAATATTTTATTCCCAGCCTGTACCACTTAAGACACATACCCTTTAAATTATTAAGCAGGTTCATCTTGGTACAGTGATAGCCATGTACACTATGTGAACCTAACTCCTATATTGATAAACAGCAGGTCTCGGAAAGCTAAGATCACCATTTATTTGCCTTTTGGAACTCTGATTCTGATGGATTAGTTTTCAGATGCCGTAACACTTTTGCACACTCTCTGAGGTACTAGTACAAGGGAAACCCCTAAGAACTTACCTTTTTGAGGTTGCTACACCTTTAAGGGTATGTTCACACTGCATAATTGCAGCGCACATTTCACCACGTATTTGCGCTCTAATACGGGCGAGATGCGCGCCACAATTACGGTAATTCATAGCTCTCATAGAGAGCTATGAATTACGCGCAGGGCAGTTCCTAGGGGCGGACGAGGCGGGCGATCGCTCGGGGCGCCGAGGCTCCGCTCACCCGAGGGGGGCGCCGTGACCGCCCACCTCGCCCACCTGGAGGATCACCCCTGACTCTGCGCGGCTGTTTTATAACGGTCGCGCAGAGCCAGCAGCTGCTGGTGCAGGGAGGAGGCGGGACGGATCGTTACCGTCCTGTCCCTCCCCTGTATCAACGTTATAGGGGGCGCATTTCACTGCGCCCCTGGACCTGGGCCCTCCTCGGGTCGGCAGCTTGCCGCCGAGAAAACCCCTAGGGTGCTGCTGCAGCGTAAGCAGCGTGATGGGTACGCCACTCACAAAACCCCCCGGGGGCCATAGATTTTTTTGGACAAAAAACGGGGCAGGGGGGATACTTTTTGGGGATTATAATATTTTTGGCTACAGGGCCCCCTTCTACGGGGGTTTATGGCTACAAGGGGGGATCACTGGCTAAAGGGGGCATCACGGGCTACAAGGGGCATCCCCTGGCTAAAGGGGGGCATCCCCCGGCTACGGGGGGGATCACCTGGTACGGGGGGCATCCCCGGGGAGGGGGGCACATTGGCAAAGGGGGGCATCTTTGGGTAAAAGGGGGGGCATCAGGGGCTAGTGGGCCATTGGGCTATGGGGCATCATTGGCTATAGGGGGGCATCACTAGCACAGGGGGGCATCTTGGTACAGGGAAAAGGGGGGGCATCAACGGGTACAGGGGGCATCAACTGGTAAGGGGGGCAAAAAATGGTAAGGGAGGCATCAACTGGCTACAGGGGGGCATCAACTGGCTACAGGCGGCTACTACCTGGCTATAGGGGGCTACTACGTGGCTACAGGGGACATATTACATGGCTACCATATGAGGTGCTATAGATGGGGAGTTTGTATAGAGATAGGAATTGGTAGAGAAGTGCTGATAAATTGAGGAGTCTTAATATATTTGCTTTATAAATTTTACAGTGAAGAGTCGGGAGTAGTCGTCATGGCGTCTGGGATAGATGGAAAAGAAGAAGAAGAGAAAGAGAACAACTCTTCAGAGATGTCTCCTGTGAGTCACTAGATATAACTTTACTCTAATCATTTATATGTCTGCAGAACCTGCGGGTATCAATCATTGTATGGTCACTGAATGCTGGTAATATAGGTTGTAGTATAATGGTTTGCATTCAGAAATGGTCAGTTTGTATTATTCAGTCACTATATGGTGGTGATATATGGTCATGTTGTGGTGGTATTATTCGATCACTGTGTGTTGGTGATATGTGGTCTTAGTGGTCTTGGGATACTGGTTGGTGTAGCAGTGTTATTTGGTAACTGTATGACTATTGTTTAGTAGTTTCATATGTAGAGCATTGTGGTAAAGCTATTTGTATATTTTGGCTTTGGTTTATGGTGATGCAATGTGTCGCACTGTGGCGCAATATGTTACAGGAGGGGGGTAGGGCAAAATGTCTTCACCTCGCCCTGAGTGCAATTTAGCCTAGGAACGGCCCTGATTACGCGTTGTCTCTGCCGGGGTACGTATTGTACGCCGGGGGAGAGAAGTGACAGCTTGCGTGCCGCTGATAATGGGAGTTCATGGAGGTACACTCTGATCAGCACATACTTCCAAAACACATGGCGTACTGTGGCGCATACAGCACGCACTCCAGTACGTCATGTGAACATACCCTAAGGGTATTCATCTAGGGTATGATAAGAAGCAGTACTTTTGTTTGGAGTTTTACTGGTACTTTAATTTCTTATGTGGTGGGTATGTAAGCTGTGCTTAGTTCACTAGGGCATAATGGGGGTGGTATCACAATGAGATAACTAATATTAACAAATTACAGATGATATGCTTTGAAGCAGTCATTAATGCACAGACCAGGTTTTGAGGGACAGGTATTTCATTTATAAATATTTTCTTTCTAATCTAATTTTTGGACACGCTCTGCACCTTTTTTGGATCCTTTTTTCTGCAGTTTAGGAAACTTTGCCTTTAAGCTTTTGAAATTTCATCTCCACTTTGCTTTAATTTCAGTGAAACACCTAAAGGTTTAACAAACTTCCTAGATGCTGTTTAAACAATGTAATGGGTACAACTTTTTATATGGAGTCTTTTATAAGGGTGTCTAACATACAGGCCTCTCAAAGTCACATCAGAACTACATCAGAACTGGACTGGTTCCCTAAAAACAATCTACTGCAATGGGTTGGTGGATTCGCTGGACCACCACAAGCAATGATAGTTAAGCCACGCCAGGGAGCGGAGTTTAAGTAGCCTCCGGTATTCACCAGAGCCCGCCACAAAGCGGGATGGACTTGCTGCGGCGTGAGGCTACCAGTTCGCTAACCCTGACGTGACTTGCTTGCGATGGCGGCCGGGTTTATGCGTGGTACAGCATCGTAATACTGAGACATAGTCGGTGACAGGAAGGAGGTCAGGACGGGCGGCAGAGGTTCATGGTCAGAGACGGGCAGACGGTCAGGGCAGGCGGCAAACAGGCAGGTTCAGGAAACGTAGCGGAACGGACCCTTTAAATCCAGACCAGTCGTCGCACGCGCGGCGGCCGGGACAGGCAGAAGCAGGAAGCACAGGAGCGTGGACGGGTAAGTGACCAGGCGCCGAGACCCGGGCAGCAAGGGTCTGGACGCGGGGGGCGACGGCACCCGCGCCAGCCCCCATGACATCTACATTGCAAATTTTCTTGAAAACGCAAAAATTACTACTAAATTTCTTACATCCCAATGTTGTAAACATTTTTTTTAAATTTAAAAATTTTTTTTTTGCTATAACTGTCTTATGCACAGAAACTTTTTAACTTTGAAAATGGAAAATTTTTCTAAATTTTCATGATATTTTGATATCTTTCACAAATAAACAAGAATTTTATGAACCAAAATACATTAATCACTTAAAACACAATGGGCGACATGTTTTATTAGGGCGGCACCATTTTTTCAGTGTATTTTGCACCCAAAAACTGTTGACGCCTTACTCTCTATATGAATGAACTGTAGTACACCAAAACTAGGTGCATTTAATGCCAGGCACAACACATTTGAATGTGCCTAAAGTGGGGTTTTAAAAATATGCTGGGCAATAATATGTTGTCCAAATTTTATGCAATGCCCCGGATTAGGGCATCAATTAACTATGAAAGGTATCCAACCCCCCGATTTTTTAGACAGGTTCATTCATCCGGGTGCATTTACACTTTCACCAAAAAAAAAAAAAATTTTTTGAATCACAGGGGGTAGGTAAAAAGTATGTTGAGCGATTATTATCGACAAAGTTGAATGGCCGTTTTTATGGTGATTGGTTTTTTTGATCATGCGATAATTTGGTTAAATCTGTGCTCTCTATTAAGATCGGCCTTTTTCGGCGTTCCTGTAATTTTGGCGGCCGAAAAATCGATTACAGAATAGGCGGGGTGAGTGTGTGTGCCGTTATGATGGGATGTGTAGGTTGGGGTTTTGGGCTGGAAAAATCACATGACCTTTTTTTACATAGAACAGCGTTTCCGTTCACCCTCATTCTCCCAGCGCTAAAGAGAGAAGGCGTGGCTTGCTTGTGTCCAAAAGCTCAGGACATTATTCTTTTCTTCACAGAGAAACCTCTACTATTAGCTGTGTCCTTACAATTTTAGTTAGTTTAGGATTGGAAGTTTTTTATATAGTTAGGTAGAGAATTTTAAAGGAGCACTACCGCTGTAAAGTACGGGGAGCGGAGGGGGGGCCCCCAGGGGCGAACACAGCCCAAGCTCTATAAGGGAATACTGGATAAATTTTCCCCAAAGACTTAGTGTAGACATTGCAATGCGTATTTTTAAACAGTTTTCTTTTGAAATATTTCCTGGATTTTGGGGCAGCCTGAACTTATGGGTACACTCTTTTCTAGTAATGCAGCTCTTTTTAGGTGCAAAACTCCATTTTAAATTACATATCATTTCAGATAGGTGTTAAATTTTAAATTTTGCCATTCCCCCTTTTGTTGATATATCCCCCTTGTATTTAAATTAAACCAGAAGACGCACGGGTTGATAGGTGCCAAAAATCCTTGTAATATCCGAATACATTACGAACGGTTTTTGATTTGGTGCACACAGCTTTTTATTGGGGCACCTTGCATTTTAAATGTGAATCTGAAATTTTTTAGTCACCACCGGTAAATTTGTAGGTGCAAAAAAACCCTTTTTTATTATCCGAATACATTACAAAACGTTTTTTGGATTTTTGCCCAGTCCAGATTTTTTGATAAAAACCCCCCCCCTTGCATTTAAATTTAACCCCAGCAATTTTGTATCAACAGGTGAATTGATAGGTGCCAAAAATACCTTTTATTATCCGAAACTTTTCAGATATTTTTTTTTGATTTTGGCGCGGGCCCAACTTTGTTGATTGATAGATTACTTTGCGTTATATTTGAATCAGAAATTTTGTTTTGATTGAGGGATTTGAGAATAGCGGGATTTCCCATCTTTTAATAAGAGACTTTCCAAAATTTTCCCATACCTTCTCAAATTTGTTTTTTCTGAACATGGAGCGAAATTCAGGTGGAAAAGCGACAAAGGGGGGGGTGGGAAAATGGAGTTAGAGGTAGAGAGAAGGTGCCCCTTCAGTGCTGGCGAAACACGCATGCCAGCGGATATCATTGCGGGAAACCGTCAGGCCTGTCATCGGGGTCAGGGCCCTGTGAATTCAGTAACAACAGCGTTGTAATCTGTCCTTCAGGGGTTTAATCCCAACCCTGCATCCAGCATCTTACCTCCTCGGTCCTCCCATCACGGCCACAAATGTCATAAACACATCACCAGCATCGTCCCAACATGAGCAGCCCAAATGTAACTCGTGTACCCCCCACTGTGGATAATCCATTTTTGCAGACCTCTTTGATGACAAAATGCGGTTGGGGTCAGAAGGGATGTTAAAAGTCAAGAGGCCAAAAAAGGATGATTTTCTCTGCTCTGACGCCCATTACTAATGCCATCAGAGGAGGAGAAGGAAGCCCGGGCCACGGGAAAAATCCCCGGCGGTCGGCAAGCCTTGCAGTCCCTTTGCTTTAGCCCGCGCTCCTGGATTTCAGGAGTCAGGACGAAAGTACCTGTGTTGATGAGACGACATTGCGGATCCAACGTGGGCTTTTCGCAGAATTTGCTTGCGAGCGCTTCATCATGGACGAGGAGGAAAACGTGGGGTTGTGTCAGTACGGGTTCGCCTCAAAAAGGGGAGGGCAGTGCAGAAGTCGCTGATATGATTCCGCCCCGCCCCGGTCAGCGCAAACCCCCTCCCGCTTTCGCCGCAAAAGGTCCAGGCCCCTCAAACTGGGGCTTCTTTACCCCCTCTGATTTACCCAGCGAGTCATGGGCCCTTCCCTAAACGATAAGTAGGGGCAAAAAAACTTAGGTGGTTAAACCACCCCCCAACATGTTTTAGTCCAGCAGCGAATGCAGGAGTTAAATGGAGGCAACACTTGGCCAAAAAAGGCCAGCAGCGCCGGGCCCCAACCCCCTGTCACACCCCCCGTCTCCTCCTCCTCCGCCCCAAAACTTTCCTCAGGCCCATGTCTTCAGAGTCATGTCAGGGATCGCCCCGCTTCGCCTCCACCATCGCCCGGTACCCCACACCACCAGAAACCCCTCCTACCCCTTTCCTTCCCCCATTTGACGACCCGCACGCCCTACAGCGGCCCCCGTCAGCACCAGCCTTCTGTCTTCCGGTTTGGGAGCAGAAAAAAACTTTAACCCAAACATCCCCAAAACCAAAGCCTGAAAAGTCGGCATTGCCAGGCTTTTGGCCTTTGGAAATGTTGCCTTTCCCTCGGTGGGAAAAGATGGGTTTTGCCCCTCATGGCCCCTTTCTCCCCCAATACAGATGCCCAGCGGGATTTCTTTGCCAGAAAAACCGTCCCTGCCTGGCCATCCCCGTGTCATCTAAAAATTTTTAAACGCGTTGTCTCTATCTGTGTCCCAAAAGTCATTGACCCGACCAGGACGTAAGCACGGCCAAAGGCCGCTATATCTCTGTGACTACTGGTGATCTGGGTGGATGTCCCGGGGGTGAAGGTGGCTCTCGGGCTCGGCGCACGTCTTCAAAACGAGGGGTGGTGCAGGGTTCTTTCCCCCCAAAGGGTTTTCCCGGTGGCATCAGTGCCCGAGGAAAAAAAGGCCGTGTTGAAATTAATCGTCTTGGAGACCCGTCCCCACACAGGTCGGGTGTGGGGCTCTCCCCAACGAGACCCCAGCGCTGGGGGTGCCAAGAACCCTTTTGCCAGGCAAGGTGGTGGCGAAAAGGGAAATCTCGGGGCCCCCCTTTAAGATCGGAGGTGGAGCACATCGTTGCTGGACATGTATGAACCCTTTTCGTCCGAAATTTTTTTAAGAGCTACCCCATTTACGCCCGCGGGGGAAGGTGGGTTAAGTTCGCACTTCCCCTGTTCGCACCCTGCTTCGTCCGCTGGCTGCGTTGCAGGTAGTCGGCTCCCCCTCAACCCTCTCCTTGTTTAAAGTGGCAACACGCAGGAATTCCGCCCTCCACATGCTCACGATGGTGGCAGCACGCAATGCCATTAAACGCAGTACGAAAAGGACACATGGCCTGACAAGCAAGCGGTGGTGATCTTAGTTCTGGAACGATCGTTGGAACACTCTGACAACAGGTCCCGCAGCGACGGAGGAGAGACGGACACAGATGCGGACACCAGAGCCTTTCTCTCTCCGTCAAACTCCACAAGGCCCGACAGTTTTCACAATTTCATCGGTCTTCATAGGCAGTGGTTCCGGGTCCAGAGCTAAGTGCAAGGTGGCGCATCAGCCTCAGGGTGCATCATCTCAGGCAAGTCAGGGCTGTTGTTTGAAGCTGTCCGTAGAAGGCAAGCGGAGGAGGAAGGAGGAGGTATTCCTAGAACACCGATGTACCGGACGTCCCTCGCCTTGGAAAGAGGTTGCGCGAATTTGAGGCGGAGGAGGAAGATTAGGAAGATCAGTTTTGCTAGTGCCGCCCTCGACCCAGAGCACGGAAATCAAGGCTCCATCCTCACCTCGTGCTTGGATGCTTTTATTTCCTCCAACATGATCCTCGCATTAAGGCCATCAAAAATGAACAACGTTACTCTACTGGGTGGCCACCACTCCTGGATCCCCAAACAAAACAAACTCAGCACTTCCATCCACCCACCCAAATAGAGAGTAAATGCAGAATGGAGACCTTGCTCGATTGATTCAACTGAGACATCAGTGCGTCTGCTTCAACGTTCCCCCAAATGTCAACGGTTGGAACATCAATCAGCGACGGACAGCAGAGACGTGCCAAGTAGGCGTAGCGCAGCAGCAGGCATGGTGCAGAAGCCTAATGGGTGACCTCTGTGCAATCTTATTGTTTCCACCCTACCAACGCATGCAATGCAGGGCACACTACTCCAACAAACAGAGATCAGCTTAAGATCAGGGTGCACGACTATCAGGCGTCTGCAACACCGATGCTTTGTATTGTTCCGGACCCAATAGACTTCTGGGGTATCCAAAATGGACGAAGGCCCCAAGCTGCTCGCACCCATAGAGTGTTTGTCCTGCCCAGCAGCCAGCGTCATATCTGAGCGGACTTCAGCAAGCTGGAGGAGTCATTACCAGACAAACACATCTGGCTTCCACAGATAATGTGGGATCGTTTGACTTCATCAAGAGAATCAGCATGGATCTCTGATGATGAGTGGCCCCAAATTGCCGAGGTCCACCGATAGTTTGCCGGTCTACTTCCCATTCCTCTTCAAACAGAAATGGTCCTCTTGAAAAATTTTTTTAAAATGATCATTCTCTTACTGCAATTTTTTATCTGCTTTCCCAACAGTTCATTTGCTGGTTTTGGCTGTAGAACTGGGTAAAAGACACCAAGGTTCATGACAACACCGTATTCCATTTAACTCACTTTTATCTTCAAATTATTTCGCATAGTCAATGGTTTGAGGTCATGTCGTGGGGAAATACAGTATAATTTATGGTCCTTTGGAACAGAATTGGCCATTAAGTGGCATTTCTCCCTCACAATTTTAATAGTGGCTGAGAAGTCATATTTATAATTTTTGGGGTTCATGTACTGTGAGAACAGCAATAATCATGGTCCTTTGAACAGAAAAATGTGGCTTCTACGTGGCATTTCTCACTCACAGACTTTTAACAGTGGCTGAGAAGTCCATTTTTATATTTTTTTGGGTCATGCGGCTTTAAATGCAGCAATACTACAGGTCCTATAATAAAAAAACTGTAGTTTCTAACGCGACATTTGTTCCTTCACAATTGTCCAAAGTAGGCGTCAGGTCATGCTTAATTTTGGGGGGCATTTTGCTTTGAAAATGCAGCTATAACTACAGGAGTCCTATTATTAAAAAATTTTTTAGTTATCTAACAGACATTTGTTTCCTTCACAATTGTCAAGAGTGGCTCAAGGGTGATGTGCTGTCAGAAACAGGGAAATAGTAAGACACTGTAATGACACATATTGCAAAATGTACTTGTTTTTGCAGATCTTTAAACATAGCTACAATCCCTGTATTGAGACAACCCATTTAATACAATTAAAAAAAGAGAAACAAAGACATGGTGGGATTTCCATCCTATTTTATAAAAATTTTTTTCCTAGAATAAACTACTAAAAAACTTGCATGTACACAATAGCTGGTAAAAAAAAAAATTCCTCTATTTGTACAAGGGCGGTACATGGAAAACTTGTCCAGATTAGTTATTCAGAGACATGGAGTATGAGCACGGACAGAGAACAACTACAGGACCATTTCCTCCAGCACGTTGAGAAAATGAAAAAAGAATGCCAAGAAAAAGGGCACCTTGGTGTAACAGGAGCTTAACCCACAGTATTTTCCAAGTGAAGCCTCAATGATCGCCCGACTCATACTGAGGGCAAGCGCTTACCCAGTCTTGCACTGTGTACAGAGGAAGGCTGGAGTTCTCACACTTCCGCTTCGCCTCCTTCTGCTTCAGCCACGACCAGTTTTCCGTTGCGCGTCATCAGGGCATTTTAACTGCGTGATAATAGATGACGGGACGCCACCCTGGGCTCTCACCACACCCACAGTAACTCCGGCCCCTGTGTCATGCTGTGGCACAGGATCAGGGGACAGTATATGTCCAGTTCAACTAAAAAAAATGGTGGGTGAAAGACTCTCTTTTCTTGGGCACTTTTTAAATCGGTGAGTCAGACAGTTTTTTAAGGGTCATGCTGCGGACCAGGACAGGGTTTGAACAATGTCCAGATTCAAACTAAAATGGTGGTGAAAAGACTCCTTTTTCCGGCACTTTTTATCTGGGGGTCAGACTGAGTTTAATGGCATACTGTGCCCAGGACAGGACAGTAAATGTTCTTCAACTAAAATCGGTGGTTGAAAGACTCTTTTTCCACCGCCACTTTTTATCTGTGGGTCAGACATGTTTTAAGGGGTCATGCGCGTTCAGACATGGATAATTCAATGTCCAGTTCAATTAAAAATGAATGGATCAAATAATACAGCCTTCCTGGCACTTTTAATTTGTGAGTGATGCAGGTTTTAAGGGTCAGCTGTGTACAAGACAGGATAGTGAATGGTTGTGACTTTTTTTCTGTGGCTTTTTTAGCCTAAGTAGTTGTGCCTAAGGATGTACAGGTATCTATTTGACGTTGGTGCTGTTAATTCCAACTTCTCCAGCCCTTTTGGTGTAAAATGAAGGTGTTGTTGCCTCTTCTATAGACTTTATGGTCATATCGCTCATAATCGACTGCTCACTATGAAAAACCTTATCGATGGTGCCGACTATCGACTATCGCCCGCTGTCGTAAAGCCAACGTAAATCGCTCAACACTAGTAAAAAGTTATTCCCACATAAAGCGACACAAGTCAGATTTAAAATAGGAGTTCTGTTAGGAAGATTAAAACTGGCTCCGTAGGTGAGGGTTCATTTGTAGATAGGAGTCAACTGCACTGGTATGAAAAAGGTTCATGAGCAAAATGTACATTATAAATAAAAACAATTTGAAGTAGACACCTTTAAGGCCAACACAGGCTGGAACACTGAAGGGTTAAGACTATATACAGTATATTTTTCTTTGAGAACATGAAATGCAGTATGGCTGGTAATTTGCATTACAATTTCATACAGATGTTGCAAAGATTAACTTGACATAATGTGCACCATGATATCAAAGCACAGAATGTTATTTTAGTGAATTCAAAATGTTTCAATATCCTTTGTTTAGAGATAATAATATATAGCACAGAAAGCCATGATATCATGATAAAGCTAAACTGTCACATCCATATGTTCAGGATGGTCAGGATTAGTAAAATATGACATATTGACTGTGAATTAAGCAGGGCCTTCGGCTGTGCACCATTTCTCCCTCCGATTGACACCCCTGTGGGGAGATCACAAGTTGCCTATCCATTAACATAGTAGCTGGAAGCCTAATTAAGGCTTTTGAAGTGGCCATTATAAGGGTTCTATTACTTCCTTCCCCAGAATATTTTTATTTTTTAATGTACTAAAACATAATGAATATCCTACATATTTGGTATTTTTGGAATTGTACTAACAGATAACACATCATTTATGCCAAAGAGTGAATACCATAAAAACAAAACTCCTTCAAAAGTATGCTTTTTTTTCAAATTTTACCCCATTTAGAATTTTTTCAGTTTCCCAGTATATTCTATTATACAGTCAATGGCATCATTAAAAAGTACATCTTGTTCTGCAAAAAAACTCTGTCACATATCTATGTACATGCAAAAATAAAAATGTTATAGCTCTTGGAAGGCGGAGAGGAAAAAATTTAAGAGGAAAAAAATTGGGACTGTGGTGGAAAAGGGTTCAACTTAGCACGAAAGGGGGCTGGAGAATAAATCAAGTTTATAAAGATGGCCAAATTTCATTTTAGTTCTTAAACTTCAATCGCCTCTTCATTGGCCTCACAATCCAGAATGGGCTCTGATGTTTGTTTTACTTGCAGTTATAACATGACTCTTGTGACCAATCAGTGACCTTAAAATTCAAGTGCTGTATTATTGACATTTCAACTCAGTAAAGGGAGGCAAGAAGCCAATAGTATGGCACATGATCACTTAGGCTGCTGATCAAATGGTCACAGTAGTCACATGTTGACCAGTAGTAAACAAATAGGAGAACCCACTTTAACTCGACATGAAGATAAATGTATTTGTTATATTTTAACATTTGTTGAGGTTTAATGTTTTTAAATGTAAACATTTTGAAAAAATTTAGCAGCAGATGTTGTCAAAACTATGTTACACCAATTTATTTTGTACATACAAGCATCAGTAGCCAAACAATGATTATGACAACATGGATACTATAGGTTCATCACTCCATACTGGCTTTACAGGTAGTAATAAAATATTTTCTTCCTTTGTGGTATAGTCAGTCATGTACTCCAGGCTACAATAACAGTTATAAACACAATAATTACAACAAGCAAATAGAGTATAAGGACAAGCCGGTCCACCACCATTGCAGCATAGTACCAATCTGACTTTACATCATCCTGATCCTTGAGACTTCTTTTCTGACGGATCTTGAGCACTGCTAGCAATAATCTCTGTAACACCTTCACTTGCACAGAAATTGTTGTATCTCTTTGGGTGTTGGTTTTCCTCATCTGAATTGTCATACCTGTTTCAGTTTCCTTGCCATCTCTATTAACTATAAGAAAGGAAAATATGTAACTTTTTTTATTTTTTTATTGAAGAGCAAAATGTCATGAAGATAAGAATGAGAACCTAAAATCAGGACAATGAAGCACACTGCACATGACGAATCTATAAAACATATGTTTATTTTTAACAGATGGTTTTTATTTTGTGTTCTTTAGCAATCTCTGAGCTCTTTACCAAACCAACCTCATAATACTTAATCCTTTTAAATTTCCAAATATTTGCTTCTTTTACAATATAATTCAGTCACAAAATGTTAAATAGCTTTGCTTCTCAAACTTTCTGAAATGTATTACTCCATAAATTTTTGGCTTCTGTGGGGTAGGGGACCTTTTGGGGTTTAGAAATTAAAGATTTTGAAAATAGGAGGACATGTTTTGAAAAACTGTCTTGGCCCTAAAAATTTCTTTGTTGTCCATAGCAAAACGATCAGAGCCCCCCTTACATTTCATTTGTGCTCAAAAAGGAATAAAATGGCCACTTGATTGGTTGCTTTTGAGCAACAAAAAAAGTTTTAAAGACCAAGAAGTTTTTTTACATATCCCCCATAGTGTGTAAGTTTATTGTGCTCCCAATACAGAATCATATTTTGGAGGGACAAGCAATCCTAGAATAGAGTACCTCTGTAATATTCCATTTTTTTGGGAATAAATTTAAAAGGGCATTCGTGGAAACATTTAGGGCTCTGATTTTTACTATGACTTTTTGTATTTTGTCTCGGGGACAACAAATTGTGCAAAAACCCATAAAAAAAAATTGTTGTGGCCCCAAAATGCGCCTTAGCATCTGCAAAAAGTAATATAAATTTATAATCTTTTGACCATGGTGAAGGGATTTTGGGTGCAATTTAAGGGGGAAAAAAAAAAGTTTTCCTAAAGCCCTTAGACCACGGTGTAAAAACTGGGGGCCCCTCCAGCTTTTGGGGAAACATAAACTCCCATAAGCATTTTTTAAAATCTAAAAACAGGGGGGCATGATGGGAGTTGTATTTTCCCAAAACAGCGGGGAGGGCCCCCAGTTTTGCCCACCCCTGACTTAGACTCAAAGTATTTTTGGGCATGCTGTGAAAAAGGAGTCATTTTACGATTTGAAAACGCAAAGCGAGATACTTGGGTGGTCTTTGTATTTTGTTTCCCTTTGGCCACACCATTTGCACTTTTAATTGACTATGCTTTCAAGAGCCCAGTGGATTTGTCTTTTTTTAAACCAGTTTTCAAAAAGATTTATCCTTTTCTGTGGACTAAGATGCCCCACCCTTATCTGGGCCTCAAGTTAGACAGTCTATAATCCTCTAATATCTGGCAGTCAGATTTTACTGTTCTTACCTTTCTATCTCTGAGCTGGCACC
Source organism: Phyllomedusa bahiana (assembly GCA_025379985.1). Lineage (NCBI taxonomy): Eukaryota > Metazoa > Chordata > Amphibia > Anura > Hylidae > Phyllomedusa > Phyllomedusa bahiana. The sequence continues at coordinate 60,956 of JAODAL010015417.1, read as the reverse complement.
TGTCTTGTCCACACTAACAGCAAAACTCCCAAAAACCCAGCTTTTCAGCTCCCCTCTTTCATCACCTACAAACCTTTTATAACCCCTTAAAAACCCCCCCCTTGGCTTAAAATTCTTTTTAAAGTTTAAAATTTTTAAAGTTCTTTTTGGTTTTGGGGCCCCCCTCTAATTTTTTAAATTTTTTTTAGTTTTTTTGGAAACTCTATTTTAAAAAAATTTCCCTGCGGGCAGGTTTTTTTAAAGGATTTTAAAGGTTTTTTTCGGGCCCCATCAAACCCCCCGCCCCCCCAACCTCCCCAATTGCTTCTTGGTGGTTGGATCCAAAACATAATTCCCCCGCAATATTTGGAGCAAGGACCCCTTCGGGGGAAAACCACATCCCATGTGGGCCCAAATACTTGCCCAAAACTCTCCTGGGAAAGTTTAGGGTTTCCCCCGGGAAAAAAGGGAAAGTTTTGGCCCCTTGGAAAAAATTTAAAAATTAAATTTGGGATCCCAATTTGAAACCCCCGGGACAAGAGCTATTTCAGATTTTGGCTATTTAACTTATAGATATCGTGGTCAATTTTTTGCTGGGGGCTTTCGTGGGTTTTTGGTTAAACAAAGGGCAGGGGGGGCTTTCAAATGTCCAAACCCAAATTGGAAAAAAAACCCCACTTTTTAAACTTTTTAAGCTGGTGAGACCCTTTTTGGGTTATTTAAAAAACCCCAAAATAAAAAGAATGAGGAGATTTTTGAGAAAAGTGCAACCCTTTTTTCCCCCCCCTTCCCCCCCCTGAGGGCAAATTTATTTAAAAAAAGTATGAATTTGCTTCAGGAATAAACTTGCAAAAGGGGGCCCAACCCCTTTTTTTCTTGAAAAAGTTAATTTTTTAATCTTTTGACTCCCTTTTTCCTGAAAGGACAACGGAGGACCATCCCTTTTCCCCTTTGGGGGGATTTTTGCTCTAAAAAATTAAAACACGGGCTAGAAAATTTTTAAACAAATCCAGTTTTTATCCAAATGTGGGACCTTTGCTTGTTCATCAGGAAAAACATTAAAAATTTTGGGATTTTTGCAACAGACCCCAAATTATACTGCCTACCATCCCCAAATTGGGGCCACAGTGAAGAAAAGGGGGGTTGAAAAAATTTAGATAAAAGAAAATTTAACCCTCTTTAAAATTAAAAAAAAAAAATGAAATTACCTTTTTTATTATTTGAAAATTTCTGTCCCTTGTTTGCTTTTTGTCCTGTAGGTAGGTTTCCAATGTTTAGGGGAGAGAAAATTTTATGATTGGGTTTTTCCCCTTTTTTGGGGGTCCAAATGGACAAAAGGAAGTCTTGGTTTCGATTTTTTATAAGGGCCCCCACCAAACAAATGTTATGGGGCGCTTTTTATTGTAAGATCGTAAACCATTTTTTTAAATTTTGGCCTAACATGAAATTTGGGGTTTTGGGGCCCGGGGTCCCCGGGACAACTTAGTATTTTGATTGGGGAACCAACAATTTTTGGAATTTGTGGGTTGGGCCCCCCAATGTAAAATTTAGGGGTTTTAAACTCCCGTGAAAGGGCAGACCATTTTAAATTTTGGGGTTTGGGGGGCCCGATGCGGTGGATTTTGGGAATTTTGGGTGGTAGGGAAAAAAAAAATGCCCAAAAATATCTCTCCTTATGATGGTCCCTAATTAAACTTTAAAAAAATTGAGGGTTTCTTTTTTTTCAAAAACTTAATGAAATTAAATTTTTTAAATTTTAAAAAAAGTTTTTTAAAAAATGTTATAAATAAAAAAATATAAAAAAAATCCCCCAAATAAAATAAAAAATTTATATCAAAAAAATGTATTTGAATATTAAAAGAATCTAAAATAAAATTTCATTTTTAAACCCTTTAAGGGACCCAGGCCGTTTTTTTATTTGGGGCAACCTTTGGGTTTTTTTTCCCTCCCCCCTTTGAAAAGGCCAAATTTTAAAGGTTTAAAATTTTTCCCCCTAATGGGAACCCCTTAAACGGGTTTTGTTTTTTTTGCGGACAAAATTTCTATTCAAATGGGGGTTGGGTTTAACTTTTTACTATAGGAATATGGGGGAAACCGCAAAAAAAAATTCCAATTTGGGGCTAAATGTGGAAAAAAAGGGGTATTTTTCGCCATGTTTCCGGAAGGGTTTTGTTTTTTCGGGGGTTTCAACCCCTTCGGTAAACCATATATGGTTGATCTTTTTTCTTACGGGGTTGTTAACACCCGGCAAATCCCAAAACATTTTAGGGTTTTCCAAGGTTGGGTTTTTGGGGGTTTACCTTTAAAAAAATTCCAAAATTTTTCCCAAATTTTGAAAATTTTGGAAAATGGGGCCTTTTCTGGAAACCAAATTTAAATTTTTTGGTGACTAAACCGGCCCCCCCCCCGGGACTCATCCCCCCAAGGGCGAGTTTGTGGGTTTTTTTGGGGGGGAAGGGTACTTTTTTATCCCCAAAGGGGGAAAACCCATGGACTTTTTTGGGATAATTTTTTTTCCCATTTTTTGAGGAGGGGAAAAGGCCAAAAAAACGCAATTTTGGGGTTTTGGGAATTTTTGCCTTTGGTAGGGTGTTTGCATTTACGAGATAAATTTGAGTTTATATGTGTTTATGGGTTCGGACCTTTTTTCGCAAAAGGGGCGGGGATACCCCAAAATTTTGGGTAAACTTTTTTTTTTTTTTTAAAGGATTTTATTTGTAAAAATGGGGGAAGAGGGGGATTGATTTGGAACTTTTAAAATTTTTTTTTTGCTTTTACTTTAAAATTTTTGTTTTGTTTTTTTTCTTTTTTAAAACTTAAAAAGGCCAACGTTTGGTACTTGACCTGGGTGGAAAGCGGGGTTTAATCAAAACCCCCTTGCCTTTGGGCCTAGGAATTTTTTGGGGGGTGTTCTAAGTAGGGCGATGTTTCCCCTACTTCCTGTCGGGCGGAAAAAAGGGGGCCAAACGGCCAAAATTTGGGAAAAGGGTTGGGTCGGGAGCCTTCAAAGGTACCCACCCACCATCCCCGGGTTTCGGTTTGGGAAGCAGCAGGTTTCCCTGTGGGGTGTTAGCGGCAAATTTGCCGAATCCCCCCCGGTTTGTGAGCGGGGGGTCGGCGGCGCGATCCCCCTTTGGCAAAAGCCCTTAGCGGCCACTGGGAGGGTACCTCCTTTTCGCCCCAAAGGGTTAAAGGGGGGAAAAAAAAAAAGTTTAAGTGAAAAATTTGTTTTAATTTTTTAAATTTTTTTTAATACATTAAAATTTGAAATTTTTGTATTTTTGCTGCTCCCCACCCCTTTATTCTCAACAGCAGAAGACCAGCACATCCCCCAAGGTTGCGGGGCCTTGTATTTTCCACCAATCAAGATTACCCTTTTCCCAATAGTTTCTATTCATAAGGGCCCCCAATGCAACTTGGTATTAAAATTTGTTATGTCCTTTTATCCCAGGCCCCATTTTTCGTCTTCATCAGGTTCGGAACTTACTTAGGGCCGGCCTAATTCCCTTAATGGGCAAAACACAAAGGCGATGTGGCAAAAAACCCTTTGGGCACCATTTGTTTGAAAGAACACAAAAAACACTTTTTTACGGTAAAGGCTTGGTGGAGGGGAATAAAAACTTGGACCAGCCCGCCATACGTTTTTGGTACAGGCCCCAAATGCCAGGGGGGAGTCGGAGGGGGTTTCCAGTATTCCCCAAGAGCCCGCCGCATTGGCAAAAAGGGACTTGATGCGAGGGATGTCCACCAGGGTGGGGTGAAAAAGGCTGAAAACCCAGGTTTTGCGGAGGGTTTGGCCAAAGGGTTTTTGGCTGGGTTTACAAAAGTAATCGGGAAAAAACCCTTCGTAGAAAATTGGTTTTTGACCAAGGTTTGGGTTTTAGGTCAGGGCGGGGCCGGGGGTAAACCCCGGTTTCCCCCGGACTAAGGGTTTTGGACCCGTTTAAAAGGGCCAAAGGTTCAGGAAAACACGAAAAACCCACAAAAACCCTCCCGGAAGGCTTGCTCAGTAGGGCCTAGTGGAAACTAAAGATATATGGGGGGGAAAGCCTTTTTTTATTGGGTTTCAGGGCGGCAATGCCCTAACAAATTTTGAATTCCAGCGCCCCCGGGCTTTTTAAATCGGGAGTGAGCCGGTTGAAGGGGGGCTCGGGACGCCCAGGAGCCAGAGGGTAGCAGGAACGCACCCGGGCCCGGGGAAGAGGCCTGGGAAAAAAGGAAGCCGGCAAGTGGAGTTTTGCGCCTTGGGGGGCCCCGAGTGTGGCCCGCCCGGGCCAAAATAAAAGGGACCGTGGGGCGACCCGGGACACCGCGGCACGAGGCGCGTAATGGGTTGCAAATGAGATCGTTTGTCGCAAAAAAGGTACCCCCCCCTTTTTGGGTTGCCTTACTTTTTTGGTCTGGAGGAATTCTGCCCCAAACTTCCGGGCCCGGTTTAAGGGAAGTCTCTTTTTCCCTGATGGATTCCCAAGTCCGGGATTCTTTTACTAGCGAAGAGTTTTCCGGAAAAAACAGTAAGGGACACTGGGTTTTTTAAAAAGGGAAAGGCATGGAATTAATTCGGAATGGGCAATGGGAGGCAGGGAGCCAGAGATTCTTGGGGAAAAACCCGGCATTGTTTCGTTTGATGCATTGAACGGATCCCTATTTAATGGAGCCTTGGGTTTTAAATGGGGACCTTGGCGGTTGATATCTGGCAAATTTAGCCGACCCCTTTTTCCCCCAGGGGGAGAAAGACCGGGGGGGACCTTTCTATTGTCTTGTCCAGTTTAAATTTCCTTCATGGCGGTTGGTTCCAAAAGGCCCGCATATCCAAGCCCAAAAAGGGCCTTCGTTTTGCGGGAAACCTCGGACAGGAACGAAAAAACCGGGAGCGGAGGGCGGGGGGGCGGCCATACCCAATTTTGAAGGGAGAAGCCCCAGCGGAGCAGAATCCATGAATTTTAAAATGAAAAATGCCGCCCCAAGGAATTTAGCTGGCCAGTCATCCTTTTAAAGCTTGGGGATAGGAGAGGCCTGCACCCGGGCCCTTGGGGGTTTGTGGTGAGGAGTTTGTGATGGGCCCAAAAGTGCCCACGGGGCCCTTTCCAACCAAATTTTCTTGAGTCCTTAGCAAGTTCCCCGGTCCCCGGTTTGAAAGGGGAGATCGAAAAAATATTCCGAACGTGGGGGTGGGGGGGCCCACTAGGGAGCAATCCCCCCACTTTTTCAAAATTTTTTCCTGGGGACGCACGTATGCCTTCCCAAAAAGGGGAACTTTCCCCGGGGTCCACCAGTGCCGCTAGGATCGGCCCAGTCAGGAGGTTTTTTGTTGAGGGAGGGCTTTCTCCGATAACCCGGAAAGGCAAGGGAGAGGGCGTCAGCTTCCCAACGCTCTTCTTGGGGAAAGGGGGGGGGGGAAAATGTTTTGGGAAAGCCCAAAACCCCCTGAAAGAAGGGGGAAACACCTGGTTTGGGGCCCAAGATCGCTGGGCCACCTTGGAGGAAATGGGGGTTTTTTTTTTTAGGGTTGGGGATTTAAATATTTGATGGGTTTGCCGAGCTCCCACCAGGGGGTTTTGGGGCGCCATTTTTTTTGGGGGGCCGGGGTTGAGGGCAAGAACCCCGGTGACCAATGGGGGAAATTCTTCTTGGGGGGGGAGAAGGTCTTGGAAAAAGAAGCCAAAAGTGATCCTCTTGCCTTTGGTCCCTTTTGCATGAAAAATTCCCCCCGGCCCACCCCAAAAAAAGGAAGCATAAACTTCCAGAAAGAAGGGCTTTTGGTGTCAGGTGGGGGCAAAAATGGGCGCGGTGGCGAAAGCTGCTTTTGTTTTAGTGGAACTTCTCCTGGGCCCTCTGGGGGCCCCCAACCGCTAGGGTTGGTGTTTTTTAATTGTAATGGGGGGATAAAACGCCGTTTTTTTAATTTTAAAGAACCCTAAAAAGCGCTGTTTGGCCCGAAGGCCCAAAACCGGCTTTTGGCCGTTGCAATAGGGCGGGACAGTTTCGGGGGGCCCAACTGCAAAACCCCTGTCCAAGATGAGGGAGTAAAGGAAAGGGAAAGGGCCGGGTTTGGGGGAAAAAGGGGAATTCTTTTAATTTTTTGGTAGAGGTGTTTATTTTTCGGGGTGTCTCCCCCAACCTGGTGAACTGGACCCCGTTAAATTTCTCCAGATTGGCAGAAAACACCAGGAGGGTCATCCGGGTTTAAAACCCACGAAAAAGGTTTAGAGGAAAGGGCCCTGAATATGTGGTTCACGAACTCCGGGAAGAATGCCAGGGGTTCCCCAGAAAGGGAAGGGCATAAACCAGGAAATAAAAGTGCCCGCCCCGTGTTTTAAAAAGGGGGCTTCCCACTTTTCCCCCCCCCGGGGAGGGGGGATAAATTTTGTACCCCCCCAAACGCAAGTTTAGTTTGGGGAAGTTTCTTCGCTCGGAACCCCGGGCCCAAAATTTAGTCCGTGGTAAAATGGCAAAAGGATATGTTCTTCACTGTTATTGAGCCCCCCGGTTTAATTTCAATCCCAAGGGAAACAGGGAGCCGTTTTTCCCTTCTCCACGAAGAAGAATCCAGCAGTAGTGGAGGGGGAAAGGGACTTGAAAAATAAACCCCCTTCGGGTAGGTTCCCCTTTGGGGATTTTTAGGTCAAACTTACCCCTTGGGTTTAAAGGCGCGGGGAAAAGGGATAGACCTGCCCCCTTTAGGGGATATTTCCAGACGCGGGTCAATTGGGCATTTCATCCCGGACGGTGAGGGGGAAAAAGGGGGTCTCCTTGGTTTTTACTGAAAAGCATAAACAAAGGTCCAGGGGGTGCTTTTTAACCCGGGCCCACTGGCGGAGAGGGGGGAAACCAAAAAAGGGGGAGTTGCCAAAAAGAAAAAGGTTCATGCATTCCGGTTCCCCCAGCGAATGCCCTTTCCCCCAGTTTTCCCAAATCGGCGTAGGGGCAGGGCGTTGCAAAAAATTTGGCACCCCCAAATTAGAATCACTGTAGAAGGCCCCCGGGGGAAGGGCACAAGAACCGATCCTCCCCCTTTTTGCAGGGCCCCCCATTGGAGGGGACCCCGGGTTTTGGGGTGAATACAGGATGGAGTATAAAGGAGCCCCCCCCAATTAAACTGAAGAGAATCCACCCATGCAGCTTCCCACCAAGGGGTTTTACTGGGGGGGATCCCTTGTTTTCCCAGAAAATTTATGAATGAAGTTCTCGCAAAAGCCGGGTCCAAAAAAGGGGGGCCTGGAACGAGAGCCCGCATCAGCACGCCCCCATCCGGGCCCATATTTCAAGCGGGGAGGGGGGGAAAACTTGCCCTTAGAGGGCCCCCTCCCAATAGCCTAGGTGTGGGCATTTCCTGCTCATTTGGGGCGTTGCGGACAGTCCCTACAAAAGTGCTCTGGACTGCCGCAGTACAGACATAGATTTTCCCCACAATGTCGGGACAGATCTTGCTCGAAGAAGTGAGCTTTTAAAAATAAATTGGTTCTTCCCCAGAAGACTGTGGAAGGGGGAAGGGGGGTCTCTGGAAACAGGAGCCAGGCAAAGGGAAAACTGAAAAAGGACGGACGTTCCTGAGGGAAGTTCCTTTTCCCCCTCTTTTAAGGAATTTTCCGATACGAGTGGGAAAGGTGAATCGCTAAGACAGTGAATCGGGAGATCTTTCACACCCCAGGCATCCCTTTACCCCTACTGGAGGGGCCCTTTTTTGAAAAGTGGGAAACAAAAAGGGGCCCTCTTTCCCAGGTAAAGCTTGATGCCAGTGGGCGGAACTTTATTGCGTAATCTCCCCCCCGGGGAACCCCCTTAGCACGGGTTTCAGGAGTGGGGTCTCTCCAAAGAAGCTGAGCGTTCCTCAAACTCACGCTGAATCCCTTAGGAAGGCCTGCGGTCAGCTATCACGGATCACCCCCCCAAAGGGGGGGAAAAGCCCCGCCAGTGCCTTCCCGGGAAACAGACTAACCACAAATGCCACCTTTTTACCGCTTGGTCAGGAACTGGTCGACCATTAGCTCCACTTATCGAACACTTTGGGGGGTAAAATCCCCGCAAGCTTTGGGCTCCGTCGAACTTGGAAGGACCGACAAACCGGAGCTTGGAGCCACAGGGGGCCACAGAAACCGCTGGGGTTTGGAGGTGGCGGAGGCTGCTGTTGGGGGGCATAAGCTGCTCATCGGCGGGCAACTGCAGTTTTTGCACCTGTTGGATTGCTGGTAACGATGGTCAAAAAACCACCAAACGGGCACAGCATCTTGGCGATCCCTTTTTGGAAGTGAACCATCGACCCCCCCGAAGCGATGGGACAGGCCACGCCGGGGCAGTCTAAGGGGTCCGGGATTCACCAAGCTCGCCGCAAGGCAGGTGGACTTCCTGGGGATTTTTCCCCCCAGGGGTTTGCTACCCCGACAAAAACTACTTGCTGGGCACCGAGGGGCAGCGAGGTCAAAGTCGTCGGCAAATCATAGTGGGGGACAGGTAGGGGAGGTGGGGAAGGTTCGGGCGTAACAGATCAAAGGTTGGTACAGGAAAACACAAACGAGGCTACGGGAAGCTTTTCAATAGGCAAGGGCCTAAAGATCACAGGGGCATGTAGGAGGGGGAGCCTTTAATAGGTCACCCGGCAATCCACCAATTACCGGCGCGCTGGCCCGTTAAATCTGAGCGAGTTGGCACGCGCACCCTAAGGAACGGGGGACACGCGCAACGGTCGGCAGGAGGATGCGGAAGAACAGGAGCGCGGCGGGTATAAAAGCCCTCGGGAACGAGTGCGCCCCGCCCCGATACACGGGCTGCTGACCACCCCCCCGGGGTCCGGGCGCAATTGGGTTTCAATGCGCCATTCGCACACTTACATTCAGCTGCATTATACACTGAAAAATAGATGACAAAATGAACTTCGATGCACCTAGTTCCATACATGTCTCCCTAGATGTGTTGATCTTGTGATGTAATGTTAATGCAGTTATGTGACCACATTGTTCTGGATAAGAACAGCTTTGTGTACTGAATGGTAAAAATTAGCATTCACATCAGGTACAACTTTTAAATATTTTTTAACAAAGGTTTCTAACTTTTAAATGTTTACATTTTTTCAGGAAAACCTATTTAAATATTCTCCAGTGGGGTCTTCTGTAGTGCCTACTGCACATATTTGTAAAAAATATTCTTCTTTTTATCCTTTAAAATTGTGCATATATATGATGCAAACAAGATTCTGTCCTCTGATGCATCCTTAATCATAGCATATACACCTATGTCTAAAAACTACATACATACATGTTAGTAATCTCTAATATACATTGCATAAAAAACACCTGTTATCACTATTCAGAAAAAACAAAGAACCGGAATGGAACGATAAAATAAAAATTAATTAATAAATACAAAAATACATTACCATATTCTCTATAATAATCAAAAACTAACAACATGTTAATCTTAAATATAACTAATAGTGATATCATAAATTGTTCCTAGAATTCCTGCCAAAAGTTATACATATGTTCAGTTTAAAAATCCAGTGTGCCTCTTGGTGTAACAATAGCTGTTTTAAATCGCCTCCTCTAGGACCAAGTTTAACCCGTTCAATACCAAAGAAAGCTGCAAACATCACCACCATGCACTGTTGAAAAATATCTAGGTGCTCCAGGAACATTAACATGATGGGAATTTTTAGCATGTAACATATGTTCATAAATACGTCTTTTCAAATCATGTGTGGTGAAATCAACATAAAACAAGTTACAAGACATTTAATAGCATAAACTACTGACTATGTATCACAATTAATGAAGTCTTCGATTTTATAACAAAAATTCTCCTGACTGCATTTAAATTCTGTGATCTTATTGGTAAATCTACACATATTACAACATGAGCCACCACATTTGAAGTTTCCCCTCATTGACAACCAAGTGTCAGATAAGGGGTTTTCCCTGTAGCAACTTGGAGGTAACATGGTTGCTAATGACCTGCCTTGTTTTGATGCAAAGCGCAAGCCATTCATTAGGATGTCCACAGTCACAGTATCCTGGTATAGAATAACTATATTTTTACTAATAATCTCAACCACTTGTTCATATTGATTGCTATATGCAGTTGAAAAAGTAAGTGGACGAAATCTATTATCCATGTTCCCAACTTTCTCTTTCTTAATTAATAGATGTTCCCATTTTTTTGAATTGACAATAACTTTAGCTCTATTTAATCTCGAATTCAGATAACTTCTTGCCAGTAAGGGTGCTTTCACACAGTGCGTTTTTGGTGTATTTTTGGTGCGTTTTTTGTGCAGAAAGGCAATTAATGCTGTACATTGCTGCTCAAAAATTGTGGCAAAAATCGCAATTTTTGCCATTTTTTTTTGTGTAGCAATGTACAGCATTAATTGCTGTGCCTTTCTGCACAAAAAACGCATAAAAAAGCATCAAAAACACACCAAAAACACACAGTGTGAAAGCACCCTCATGGCTTTTCAATTGTCTCAAATTGTGTAGTTAAAAGGGTGGTACCTGAACAGGGTAGTTTGGCCCTAGTTAGTCCCCCACAGGAATTGAACGTACAGTGTGTTTAAGGCAGCTGCTAGCTGCATGTAAGATAGTGTTACCGGCTGTTTTTTCTTCCTATAAAGTGTTGTGAGCACAACATTATTCTTAACAGTTAATGTGATATCCAATAAGTTCATTGATTTTATGTCCCCATGAGAAGTAAACTTTAAGTTACAAAGATTGTCATAAATATAAATTTGACAAAATAAAGACAAAAAATTGCACGTATCCGACTTGAGACCCATCCACACAAAAATAAGGTTGTCTACAAAGCAATCATAATAGCATTTATAAGAAACTTCAAGATAAGTTGGTTCCAATAGAGAAGTAAACTCACATCCGCTATGGCAATCTAGTCGGACAGGCATTATAGATATTTATAGCACAAACCTTGGTATATTTTCAATAAAATTTATTTATTCAAATAGAGCTACACGTTTTATCTTAGTAGACTTCTTCAGGTTTGTCACAATGCACATTGATGTATTGAGGATTAAATAGAAAGCTCAAAAGCTTAATTAATGACATATGTGTATCAATGAGCATTATACTTTAAACAAATGTATATTTGTTTAAAGTATAATGCTCATTGAGGAGGACTGATTCAACATTAAAACCTCTTTCTCTTTCTTGGAGATTATCACCTAACGGTTAACTAATGATATTTCGATGGAAGCCTAAGTGGGACATAGCGTAGTTCTCTGTATTTCAATATCGGTTCAATACTTAGATCTCACTTTTGACGAAAAACATGCTCCAGTAGGTAAATTTCACTGTTGGTTAATAACATATTACCAATATTACTTCATGGATCAAATAAAATAATTTAAGTTTTTTATCACTTCGGTGGCTTCATTCAAGCAGTGTGGACACTATTTTCAGACATTTCATGATTTACTGAGTGATTTTTGGAACTTAGGTAATAAAAATAATAAAATAAAAAATGTAAGAAGAATAAAAGTACTCATGAATATCAAATCAACCCTTATAAAAATCAAGGTAGATTTAAGGAAAATCTGACAAAAAATGATAAGTTGGCTATTAAAACTCTGAAAGAGAATATAGAAACTGTAGTAAGAGCAGCTGATAAAGGGGGGGGGGCATGGTCAGTATGGACTTACTATCTGGAGGAGTCACAGAGAATCCTAGTAGATATTAAATACTATGAAGTAATAACAACAGACCCCTTCCCAGAAGTTGATAAACAAATAAGAGAACTTATAGAGGAAGCATATGAAGAGGAAGTACCAGCTAAGAAAGAAAAAAAATATTATTGTTTATCCCTAATACAAACCCTTTTTCTATTTCTTTCCTAACATCTGTAAAAATATCCATAAACCCCCCCCGGAAGACCAATAATATTAGGGATAGATAGTATGACGAGTAATGTCTCGCATTTGGTGATCTTTACAGGAATATGTGAGATTTCTATCAAGTTTTTTGAAAGATTCTGCTGACTTAATAAAACTACTGATGGGTACCCCTTACAACGATGATTTCATCTTTATAACAATGAATATGAATGCTCTTTGTAGCAATATCCAACATGCTTTGGGGATTAAATGCATTGCCAAATACTTAAACAGGGATGATAAACTGACTGAAAAACAGATTTTCTATTAAAAAGTTTAATGTTCATTTTGGAGAATAACTTCTTCATAAATGGAGAGTCTATAGGCAGAGGAGGGGACGGCGATGGACCAAAACCACACCCCCACACCTCCCCCAATGGAAATCTCTGGGCTGATTAGAAGAATTGCACATTTAAAATTCTAAACATTACACTGATATAGCGATATATAGAAGATATATTGATGATCTATTTATTGTATAGAAAGGGACAGTTAAAAGGGCGGAACAATTTGTCAAAGACTTGAATGAGAACTCTTGAAACATTAGTTTTACCTTAAAGGTTAGAGAAGAGACTTTTGATTTTCTAGATATAATTATTAAAAAAGAAAAACAGATATACTCCACTAAAGCATTCTTTAAGTGGGTCGAATGGCTATTTAGATTTCCGTAGTGCACACTATAGAAAATGGAAAAGTAATATGCCCTTTGGGAAATTACAAAGAATGCAGAAGAACTACTCAAGAGAGATACAACATAGAGACAGTCTCTATGAAATATGAATAAAGATACAGTAATACACATAGTGTATAATTAGAGATATAATAAGTGATCAGTGGTATATACTTCGTAATGATCCCTTCTTAAACAAAGAAATCTCCACACAACCACTTAGCCGTAAAGCTACAAAAACATCAATAATTGAAACAAACAGAGATAAAAATAAAGAAAAATGATCACATCGGAAAGAAGGGAAAGAAAATAGGAAGGGACAGATGTAAGAATAAGACCTGTAAAACATGTGAATCCCTCAATATAGCAAATACTTTCTGTTCCAGTAGAATGTCCAATTAACTATTCTTTCAATTCTTTCTATACATATGCACAAAACTTTTTAAATAATTTGGATACCGCACAAAGTTTGAGGCTCCCTGATAACTAATAAATGGGGGAGCTAGGGAAAAAAAATAAATTTAAATCACCCAAATCAGTAGAGCAGCAGTAGTAGATGCTTCCAGCTCATTTTTTGTAGGACCTCACAAGTCTTCTTTAATGGGCTGTTTGCCATTATAAACACATTATTGCAGCTCCGTCTCATTTACCAAAGTGTGGTTGGTGGCAATATCAGGTATAGCTAATGTACTTGTCACTTATTTATGCTAATTATTCAGGAGTCAGTGAAGCGAATTAGCCTATTTAAATTGGACTAATCCACTACCTAAAACACAGCGGAATCGTCCAAAAAAACCTCAAGGGTAAACTGTTCATAGTAGTCAAAGAGAGGAGTGTATTAATTCCCTTCCCCGTTGTTTTCTGTCCTATGCGTATGTAAAGATGAAAGACGATGGCAACACAGTAGAAAGTTGCGGCTGCAATAATCTTTATTAACTCAGGAAACAAACAACAGTAAGAACCTAAGTGTGGCAGCGCAGCATGTCCTTAGCAGCTTACCAGTGGAATGGAAGTCTCCCTTTCCATCCACATGTAGTCTACCTTTGCTGCACACCTGCAACACACAAACACCAGCTATATGTCTCACCAGCATAGAACTGATACTGGTGTATTCCTCACTTGACCTTATGCTGGTAGCGACTCTAGGTATGCCACACCAACTTTATCTTTCATGTACCTCTCCACACCTTTCTGTCCAACAACAGCACTGCCCTCTTCCTTCTCACAGGTTTTTCCCCTCCTCCTCTTCAACTTTAATGAAAGTGGTGGCTCAAAACTCTTGTGCCCTCTGCTGCTCAGAGGATAAAGTGGGCATTCAGCCTTCCACCCTCCCAGAAACCAGCGTGCAAAATATAATCTTCAAACAAGCTGAAAGTCTTCAACTTTCACGGATCATGCTGCAACTTGCACTTGTAGGCGCGTCTGTTACTGTTACTGCAGCCAGCAGCTTGGTTTCTGTTCATGTGTTCGCCTCCCTGCCCAGTCCTCCTGCTAGCTTGATGCCTCTGATTGTTCTCTAGGGAGCACGTATGTGCTTCCACCCTGTTTTAAAGGGCCAGTGCACTCCACCCAGTTTTTCCAGAGCCAGCATTTTGGAACCTTTGTGTTTATACAGTAGGTTTCCTTTGCTTCTTCTCAGTGTCGGATTTTTGGCTTTCCTAGTGTGTTTAGGTGTGTATAGCAATCCATTCTGTCTTTGTTTTCCAGTATCGACCTGTGGCTACTCCTAACTCATTACAAGTGAATCCACCTGTCCTAACTGTCTGCTTGTAACTGCGAGTGACCTTGTAGAGGGTAATGACTTTGGTGTTCCCTGCAGTGGAGTCCAAGCTCCCTTGTGGGGGTTGAAGACCGGGAGATCTTAAGACTCTGATTCTTGGCATGGCCTTATGCCAAACTCGTGACTGACACAGAGGATTCACTACCTGCTCATGACAGCAAGTGAGAATGCTGAGAGTGATATCCATAGCTCATCCCCAGTTTTGGCTCACTCTTTCTGCAGGAATGGATTCAGACCTTGGTTCTAAATGCAGTGGATTGACTGCTGGGGACACCCACCAGTCATCCTAATTGACCAGCTGATTGGTTGGAGACGGACTCCTCTCTGAATTCTTGGGGTTTTATTTATGAAAGTGCAAAGTCTAATCAGATTCTGAGTCTTATCAGATTCCGTTCAAGTGAAAACTGGCTCTACCTCAAGCTTTTGGCAATACAGAAGAAAGTTCAAGTTTAATTGTCGAACCATTTTCTATTTTCAAGGTTCCCACTTCCAGTGGAAATTCTCTGCTCTTAAGTTCCTCTTATCATTTGGTTGCATTTTCTACTTTTAAGGGCAATCCTCTTAATCTTCGATCGACATTCAGATGTCTTGGACCCAGGCTTTGAGCAATAGCTCATATAACATTTGGTGTCACCTCCTATTGTAATCCATCCATGTGTGCAGGGATGATTTTTTAACTTCACCTTTGCTTAGATTTATTAAGAGGCTGAAAAGACACTTTCCATTCCCTCTGAACACTAATATGAAGGAAGAATAACTAAAAGTGGAAACTTTAACAAACTGTGACAAAAACTTTGGCCATCTATTCCACACCTGTTCTTTGAGTGTTTGCAGCATTTGTATTAGGGTTCAGATTGATCATTTACAGGTGCCGTTTACTTGCAAATGGTATGGTGTAGTATGGGTTTTCCTGACTTCATAGAGTTGAAACAATTCTTCAATTACTAGGCCTTTGAAGCAACCCCATTGATCCGAATGAAGTATAGCTTGACATCCATAAATCAGGATAAAATGTTTCCACAATGCCGTAGCTGTCATTTCAGTCAACTGATTTTGTGTGGGGACAGCTAGTGTGAATTTTATTAAATACACCTAGGTACTTCTATCCACTATGTGATTCTTCCATCCCAAGATAGTCATTCATCACTGGTCATATGTTAAATGATATCTATATGCTACCAATGGGTGCCTCAGGTCACTTTATTGGTTCAAACTGCAATTTTGATATTAGTTGTACATATTGAATGCCATCTTCTGCATTCATGGATGAAAGTAGCATTATTGGAGCCATGCAGCTGTGTTTCCTGACCAAAAGTGCTCTATCCTCTCATGCACCTCTCAAACAAAGCAGTGGAGGTCATTGTCATATCAGCTCTAGGTCCTTAGAAAATTGCACTCTCCAGTATAACACCCTTGCCATGAACATAGTCACTACTTTTGCTACCAGAGCCTCTTACCATCTGGTGCTAAAGCATTTCACTCAGCTTGGCCAGGGCACTGGTTAGACTACGACCAATCCTGTACTATCCTGATTGTAGACCTTCCCGCTGTCATTCCATCCATTTTTATCCTCTCTCCCCAATCCAGACTCCCCACCCAGATAACCCCTATTGAATGGCTGAAGTTCATTTGGCTGCGGGTAGGAACCCAAAGTTAGACACCCATACTATTGATCCTTGGATAACGAAAATAAAGAAATAAACATGATTTTATTGATGTAATTTTTTTTTTCTTTACCCCCACATTATTATTCATTTTATATACACATCGGGACAACTTCTGTAGTCTTATCATTTGATTTCGGCCATGTACAGTTTTATTTCAGATTGCATTAGAAAACCCATAGGAGCGTCGCTCGCTCTCCCATTGGTCCAAATAACCGCGCCTCTTTTAACTTAGCCAATCACAGAGCTCGCTCGGAATTTCTTTTCCCCATAAAACTCTATGAGAAAGTAGCTCGTGCTCTGATTGGCTAAGCTGGACGAGCTCCCGCCGCTTCAACCAATTAGCTCGTTTCTGCCTTTTTACTGTATTTTGAACTGTCCCGCCTTTGAATATGATTGGTCAATTTTTCTCCATAGCTTATAATGGGTCCCTGTCGCTCCTATTCTGATTGGTCAATTCTCCTCCATAGGATATAATGGGCCACTGTCGCTCCTATTCTGATTGGCTGGTTTATGCTGACCAATCAGAAGAGCTTAAACAATTTGAATTACTGTATTTCCCGGCAATTCTCTCTATTGCAATTATTATTATTTATTTTATAGCGCCATTGATTCCAGGGCGCTGTACATTCAGGGGGTTACATACATAACATAAGTCAAACATTTACAATAGTGACAATCTCTGACTAACAACAGGTACAGAGGGAGAGAGGGCCCTGCCCGCGAAGGCTTACAACCTACAAGGAAGGGGGAAAAGTGACAGAAGGTGAGGGGCAGATATGTTTGTGGGGTGTAGTGACAGCGGTGTTATTCTAGGTCATAGGCAATCCTGAAGAGGTGGGTTTTCAGATTGCTTTTGAAGCTGGTGAAAGTTGGGGAGAGTCTGAGTTGTTGGGAGCCGAGTTCCAGATATGGGGAGGCACGAGAGAAATCTTGGAGACGGTTTTGTGAGGAGGTGACAAGAGGAGAGTGGAGAAGATCATGTGAGGAGCGGAGGTTGCGTGAGGGGGAGTATCTGGAGATTAGAGCAGAGATGTATGGAGGGGAGAGGTTATGGAGAGCCTTGTAGGTCAGGGTTAGTAACTTGAAATTAATGCGCTGGGCAATGGGTAGCCAGTGTAGGGATTGGCAGGGAGGAGGTAGCGAGGAGAGAGGTGGATAAGACGGGCAGCAGATTTTGAGAATGGATTGGAGAGGAGCGAGAGTGCTGGATGGGAGGCACAGAGAAGGATGTTGCAGTAGTCAAGGCGGGAGATGACAAGGGCGTGGACAAGCATTTTTGTAGTGACAGGGTTAAGGAATGAGCGGATGCGAAAGATGTTTTTCAGGTGGAGCCGGCAGGTGGAGGTAAGGGTTTGGATTTGGGGTTTAAGGACAAGGCAGAGTCGAGTGTTATCCAAGGCAGCGGACGTGCGGCACCGGTGAGAGTGTAGAGCCATTGACTATGATAGAGACATCAGGTGGAGGGATGGAGTGGGACGGTGGAAAGATCATGAATTTCGTTTTCTCAACATTAAGTTTTCGAAGACGGGAGGAGAAGAAGACGGATATGGATGATGGGCAGTCTGGGATCCTGGACAGAAGAGCGTAAATGTCTGGGCCGGAGATGTAAAGTTGGGTGTCATCAGCATACGGGTGGTACTGGAAGCCATGTGATGCTATGAGCTGACCCAGACCAAGAGTGTAGATAGAGAAGAGTAGTGGGCCCAGGACTGACCCCTGGGGGACACCAACAGAGAGAGGGGTGCGAGAGTGAGAGACACTGAATGTCCGATCAGTGAGGTATGAGGAGATCCAAGAAAGGGCTGAGTCCGTGATGCTGAGGGAGAAAAGGATTTTTATGAGGAGTGAGTGGTCGACATTTGTCAAAGGCGGAGGACAGGTCTAAGAGGAGAAGCACAGAGTAGTGATGTGAGGCTTTTGCGGTTAATAGGTCGTTGGTGACTTTGGTTAGGGTGGTTTCTGTAGAGTGATGGGATCGGAAACCAGATTGCAGTGGGTCAAGAAGAGAGTGGAGGACAGATGGGAGGACAGTTGAAGGTAGACATGTTGTTCGAGGAGTTTCGAAGCAAATGGAAGCGTGAGATGGGCGATAGTTGGACAGAGAGGAGGGTCAAGAGAAGGTTTCTTCAGGATGGGTGTGATGGTGGCATGCTTAAATGGTAAAGGGGACGATGCCAGAGGTAGTGATAGGTTGAAGAGATGGGTGAGAGCTGGAGTATAACAGGGCTGAGGTCTGGGATGAGGTGTGATGGGAGTGGATCAAGGTTACAGGTAGTGAGGTTGGATTTGGAGAGTAGAGAGGAGAGCATGTCATGAGGGACAGTAGAGAAGCAAGTTAGGGGGGAAGTGGCAAGGTGGTGGCTTGTGGAACTGTGTGGGTAGAGGGGCTGGCGGTGGGGACTGTGCTGGGAGGGGTGTGGGTGGTGGGGACAGTGGAGTGATGCTTTCCTCTGATGAGGTTGGTCTTGTTTAGAAAGTGGGTGGCAAAGTCATCTGCTGAAAGGAGGGATGGGGGAGGAGGTGCTGGTGGATGGAGAAGCGAGTTGAAGGTTTTGAATAGTTGTCTGGGGTTGTGGGACAGGGAGGATATGACAGTGGTGAAGTAATCCTGTTTGGCTGAGGCGAGTGCAGACTTAAATGTGTGTAGTGATAGTTTGTATGAGGTGAAGTCGGTGGTGGAGCGGGTTTTCTTCCAGTGGCGTTCGGCAATTCTGGAGGCTCGCCTCAGCTGTTTGGTGGAGTCTGTGTGCCAGGGTTGTCTGTTTGTTTTGCGGGTTCTGTTGTGTGTGAGAGGAGCGACCAAGTCAAGAGTGGAGGTGATTGTGTGGTTGTAGAAAGCGGTGGCTGTGTTGGGGTCATCTAACGAGGATATGGTAGAGAGAGATACAAGAGAGTCCGAGAGAGTGTGAGGGTCAAGTTTTTGAAGGTTCCTGCGGGGGTGTACTTGGTGTGACACAGGAGGAGCAGGTGGGGTGGAGATGGTGGAGAAGGTAAACAGGTTGTGGTCAGATATAGGGTGTGGAGAGTTAGAGAAGTCAGATAGGGGACAGAGGAGGTGAGGACGAGGTTCCAGAGTGTGTCCATCTTTATGAGTTGCTCCAGAGGTCCACTGGGAGAGGCCAAAGGAAGAGGAGAGCGAGAGGAGTTTTGTGGCAGCGGAGTGGGGTGTGTCGATGGGGAGGTTAAAGTCTCCCATTATGATAGTTGGGGTATCAGTGGAAAGAAAGTGGAGAAGCCAGGAGGCGAAGTGATCAAGGAAGGTGGTAGCAGGGCCTGGTGGTCGGTAGACGACTGCCACTTGGAGATTGGAGGGGGAGTAGATGCGGACAGAGTGCACCTCAAAGGAGGGGAGGTGGAGGAAAGGTAATGGCGGAATGGGGGCGAAGGAACAGGTGTCTGATAGGAGAAGGCCAACACCTCAGCCAGGGCAGGGAGCATGGGTAAAGTGGAGGCCACCAAAGGAGAGAGCAGCAGGAGAGACTGTGTCGGAGGGCGTCAGCCAGGTTTCTGTCAGACCAAGGAATGATAAGTTATGTGATATAAAGAGGTCATGTATGTAGGAGAGTTTGTTGCATACAGACCGTACATTCCAGAAAAGCTCAGAGAGAGAAATAGGAGAAGGAGGCACAAGGGAATAGGTTTTCAAGTTTGCAGGGTTAAAAGAGTTTGCAGAAATGGTCTGTTACCAGCTCGTGATACAATAGTTGGAATGTGCTGGGGGCCCTGGGTTTGGGGATATGTCCCCTGCAGCTAGGAGGAGCAAAGAGAGGGTTAGGAGGTGGGAGTAAGATAGACAGTAAGTAGTTTGGGTCTGTTTAGTGAGGAAGGGATGGATAGTGGGAAACAGGTTGGTGGCAGCAGACAAGTGAGAGGATAAAATGCTGGGGGAGATAAAGAGTGCATTGCCCAGCAGAGGGGTGTGGGGATAGGCAATTAGTTTAAGAAACATGGAGGTATAGATGATGGAGGACAGGGGAAGCATAGTGAGTGACTGTGGCAGGCTGTGAGTGGAAGAGAAAAGCATAACAAGCTGTTACCTTTGTCAATCCTGGTTTAAATTCCGGTTTTAATTCACTGTTCTAGTACTTAGAACATTGGCCGTACTTTGAGCAGTGGCCAGCCATGACCAAGGTCAGGTATGACTCATACAGGTACTAATATAGTGAATCAAAACCCAACATGGCTACCAAGAGCAAATTAGAGGGGAGGGGTCAGGACAGCTAATTAACAAGGTGGGGGGGGGGAGGAAAGGAAGCTAATTGAACTGAAGATGGTAGACTTAAGAACAACACAAATAGCAGGGAATGGAGACAGGAAGGTGGAGGTGTGTGCAGTCATTATCATATCCAGGGAATAAATATCAGAGAAGGAAATCAGCAGAAAGTTTGATGGGAGTAATAGTCTGCGGAGATATCATACCAGGGAATAAATATCAGAGAAGGAAATCAGCAGAAAGTTTGATGGGAGTAATAGTCTGCGGAGATATCATACCTGTGAATGAAAGAAGAGCAGATGGTCAGATCAAATGGAAGGTCTCTGTGGCTGCATGGTATCAGGTCCGGTTTTAATTCACTGTTCTAGTACTTAGAACATTGGCCGTACTTTGAGCAGTGGCCAGCCATGACCAAGGTCAGGTATGACTCATACAGGTACTGTATTCCCTATGTAGCGCCGGTCTCGGCGACAAATGCTTTTTTCGGGATTTAACTGATTTATTTTTAGAGAAGGTTTCAGCTCTTTATCTGATAATGTTTTACACTTAATAAAAATGATTTTTTTTATTCATACTTCATGCCGCACGCCGCTGAGCGCCGAGATTGCATTGCGCCCATCTCTCCATAGACTACAATGGGAGAAGTAGCTCGCGCTCTGATTGGCTGGGATAGGCAAGCCATCGCTAGCTCAGCCAATCAGCTCTTTTCTGTATTTTTACTGTATTTTGAACTGTCCCGCCTTTGATTTTGATTGGTTAATACTCCTTCATAGGTTAGAATGGGCCACTGTCGCTCCTATTCTGATTGGCTGGTTTATGCCGACCAATGAGAAGAGCTTAAACAATTTGAATTACTGTATTTCCCGGCAATTCTCTATAACCCAATTCCTTATGTTGCGCCGGTCTCGGCGACAAATGCGTTTTTCGGGATTTTATTAATGTATGTTTATAGAAGGTTTCAGCTCTTTTTCAGAGAATATTTGACATTTAATAAAAATGATTTTTGTATTCATACTCCATGCCGCACGGCGCTGAGAGCCGAGATTGCATTGCGCCGATCTCTCCATAGACTACAATGGGAGAAGTAGCTCGCGCTCTGATTGGCTGGGATAGCCAAGCCACCGCTAGCTCAACCAATCAGCTCTATTCTGCATTTTCACTGTATTTTGAACTGTCCCGCCTTTGAATTTGATTGGTCAATAGTTCTCCATAGGTTTTAATGGGTCTCTGTCGCTCCTATTCTGATTGGCCGAGCTAGCCAAGCCCCCGCAAGCTCAGCCAATCAGCTCTTTTCTGAATTTTTACTGTATTTTGAACTGTCCCCACTTTGATTCTGATTGGTCAATAGTTCTCCATAGGTTTTAATGGTTCACTGTCGCTCCTTTTCTGATTGGCCGGTTTATGCCGACCAATGAGAATAGCTTTCTGAATTTGAATTACTGTATTTCCCGGCAATTTCCAATATCCTAATTCTTGAATTAGGATATTGGAAAGTGATTTTGTTTTATGTATTTTTTATTTTTTAGGTATCAGCTCTTTTTCTGAGAATGTTGAACGCCTTTATAAAGGCGATTTTTGATTCATACTCCGCACCGACATGTGGAATGATTTCTCGCTGTTCTCCAGCCTGTCTCACATCGGAACAGATTTTCGGCGCAGTCCCGCACGGCGCCTAAGTCCTGCACTGCGCCTCAGTCCCCGCACTGTTCCCCACACACTGGCGAGGCGCAGGGAACTTTTCCCAGCATGTATGAGTGCACCTCCTCGGATGGCGAATCTTCGGCGCAGCCCCGCACTGCGCCCATGTCCCTGCACTGCGCCCCCCACACTGGCGAGGCGCGGCGGACTTTTGCCCGCATGTATGAGTGCACTACCTCCGGCAGCGAATCATAGGCGCAGCGCCGCACTGCGCCTCAGTCCCGCACTGCGCCTCAAACACTGGCGAGGCGCGGAGGACTTTACATGGTATGTATGAGCGCGCCCCGGCCCCGACATAAATCAGGCGCAGATTTTGCTGGAAAACCGGCGGAAAGGTGCGCCCCGACGTGGTGAGCTTCATACATGTCGCCCTAAGATTCTAGAATGTTATAGGCAGTGAAGCCCACTGCCACCTCTTCATTATGAAATAAAGGTTGTATCATCACTGTGATCTCTTGTAGCCGATGTGCCACCCTCACTGCCAGTAGAATAAATTTCTCATGTTTTATCTGCACCTGGATTTGATTAGAGGGGGGTACATACAGATTGCCTAGTGGCCCAGTTATTCCTAGCGGCTTTGTAAGAACACGGTACTAATTGAGAGCCTGTTGCAGGGCAAGAAGGAGGTTGGCTATTTAGAATCCTCTTCCAGTATCTGTGTACTAGCGTCTGTACCATTAGTCTATCCAATCCTGGAGCACATTCATGCATAATATCTTAAGGGTCCATGGCATCCTGGACCACCACCACCCTTTTCGTTTTCAATCTTTAGCCCCAGACCTTGATATCAGCTTGCATTCCCCCCAAATATAAATCAGTACATTGTTTTTAGCCTAACGATTAACCCTTGTGGCACTGTCTTTTAGAGAGTGACAAGAAAATAATCTTCAAGAGAATAATCTTCAAGCTGTGAAGGTCACTTCTTAACCAGTATCTACTAAACATATAAACACATCAACTCTCCCCCATTAACTTGTGCTTTCAACACAGGGTTCCCTCCTACCAAGACCATAGCCCCCCAGCTTGAGATAAGAATTATCATCCTGTCTTGAGGTTTTCCCCTCAATTGGAGGTTGCACTAGTTTAAACTTCTTGATGTTTGTCTAGAACCCCTCTCTTGGCAGTATGTCACCAAATATCCTGCACAGCTGTACTTCTTACACTATTTTGTGGCTTTGGGCTTCTCTCTTGTCAGACAGGGCTAATGTTTTCATCTCCAGAGTTTGACTAGCCAGCTACTTTATCACTTCCTCCACAGAATTCAGTCAAATCCTTATTATGCTCTTCTGGATTGGGTTGGTCTAGCAAAAATAAAAGGTGGGCACTCCAGCTCTACACATACACATATTTCAATAGTGAGACCAAAGCACCCAAAATCTAAGTTATTTTGCCTCTTCATATGTGGTCCTTTTTTGTTTTTAGTACAATAGTATATATTGTGCAAAGGGACCAGGCACCGTTTTTGATGGCCGATAAATGTCACCGAGGTTTTTAGTCTCGGAGAAGTAAACCTGTCAGTGCTTCGTCAGTATTGTTAAGTTACTGACATTTGTTGTGTAGGTATTATGACTTTTGAAAAACAGTCGATCTGGGCTAGGTTTTACTGGAGCAGTCTAAGAGTTGGGTGGGATAACTGCTCCTATGTATCCAAGCCATGTTTTGGATACATTTAGGGAATCTGGGGTGTGGTTCCCAGTCAGAAGGTTGTCTGACTGTGTGTGAGGTGGAAAGTCCTGCTCCAGGATACAGTTTGCCATTTGCCAAATTCCCCTGATCTGGGTGGGCAATGAACCCAGGAACAGTTTGTGATTAAGAGACTCTGAGTTGAACCCCACGGCTCTGTACCTTTTGTTTTGCTGTGGGCTGAAGTTAAGCCCCATATGTTTGTTTTGTTTCTCTGTTTAATCTATGGCTAAATAAAAGCCAATTCTTGGAAAACGGAAGCCAAGGACATTGTGTTTCTGTCACCATTGAGTTGAATCCCCACAATATTTTGAAATTCCTGTTTATTGTATTCAATACCTACTATTCAGTTTCTGGCTTCATATAAGATATACTATACACATTATCAACAGTGGATAATGTTACCTTTCAGTGCTATAAAAAGGTTTACACCACAGACTTAGCTGTTCCTGTGTTTTCCAAAGAATGTAATGTAGAGTAATCAGGCTTGCTTGACCTATTATCTCCTGGTTTTTTAAGTCTTAGGATGTGAAGGTGAAGAAGGTCTTAAAGGGGTTTTGCCAAGAAGTGAGTTCCTTACCTCTTATCTGCTCAGGAGAGAAGATTAACTCAGCATGCTGAGTCAGGGGGGAGAGGTAGGGGCGGTGAGCAGAGAGCCAGGGAGCAGGGAGCATCTGCAATCTTTACTCAAATAATTACATTACAACCAGTGGATTCTCTATACAAAAGACACAGGCTCATTCACTGCTTTTTCTCCCCAGTCGCTTGCAAGCTCCTTCATGTTCCCTGTCATCAGATAAGAAGTGCAAACATGGCCAGATTAGCTCCTGTCAGTGTCCTGTTCATGTCTAATGTAAACTGTTAGGAATACTAAGGGCATCTTAGTCAGGCTGTAGATCTCACAGGCTTCACTTTTTTTAATGACATATATTTAGTAAAGTGATTAAATACCCATTTTGGAGGATCCCACGTCAACATTACATCGTGGTAAAACCCCTTTAAGGGTTTGATCTTTGAAGGGAACCTGTCAGCTACTTTATGCTACCCGAACGACAGGCAGCATGAAATAGCTGCAAGTTACCAGATACCAACCCTGTGTGTTTTACTCTGAAAAACAGCAGCATTTCCAGGTAAAACACCCAGTGAAGAACTGAAGCCACTGTGCACAGTCCAATGTGAGGCTTCTCCCCGCCCCCTATAGACAAACATGGGAGACAGCTGTCAGTCAAGCTGAGGAGTTTTGGAGAAGCCTCACATCGGACTCATCTCCCTGCACATCGGAATCATCTCTCCGCACCCGGCGCAACTTCACTGGGTGTTTTACCTGGGAACGCTGCAGCTTTTTTGGGTAAAACACACAAGGTTAAGATTGGGTAAACTTCAGCTATTTCATGTTGCCCGTCGTTCGGGCAGCATAAAGTAGCTGACAGGTTCTCTTTAAGACCTTTGATTCCTTAAGACTTTAAAGGGGGTTGTCTCACTCCAAGGATTGCTTTTTATATTAAAGATCTTGCAAAAACAAGTCACTTTGCAATATGTGTCTATTAACAGTGTCCTACCTATTCCTGGATATCCCCTTTTGTATGAGCTGCATCAACTCTTCAGGTTGCTATAGCTACAGACCTGTTCCATCTCCCCTGATAGGCTGCCAGCGCTAGTCGCGATCACTACAGACCTGGTGTGCTCAGCAGCTTATCACTGCAAGCCAGTATAGCCAGTAAACATGCCCCTGAATTCAAGTCTGAAACTGAGAAAACAGGACTGAGGTATGATCAATCGATGTAGTGAGACAACACCTTTAAGACCTTTGATTTTATTTAATCCCTAAAACCTAAGATCCTTTGAATTTCCACAAATGTCTGATCAAACCCTAAAGATCAAAGTTATATACCACAAATGTTATGTTAGTTTGTCAAAACGAGATCCCAAGATTTAAGAAAAATTAAAGCACAGTGCAATAACAAGTATCCCATGCAAGTGTTATAAGATCATTATTGTTCCACAATAAATTCATAATATATATATAAAAATATATAGACATGATAATATTAGTGTACCAACTCAATAAGTATAGTTAATCTTCGTGTAAAAAGATAAAACATATATGAAAAAAGTACCTGCACTATTACAAATCACATAAATAAGACCATGATTGCAAAATAAATATATACACAACAAAAATAATTCAGAACAATAAAGTGCAAAATCTGATAATCAAACGAATTGCAAAAGACAATTTTCACCCCAGACAGTGTGGCGGATATTCCCGGTTTCCGTCAATTTTTTTTCTCAGGGTTTTACTTTTTGCCTGTGCTTTATTTTTTCTTAAATACGTGAGTGTAGTTATTTTTGACTATTTTTCCAGTGTGGATACTTCTCCACTTTTTATAACCACTTTTATCTGTTATATGTGAATTTTTAGAAGTTATCAATAAACATTATGAAATATTACTATTGTTGTTTTCCTGTGACAGGTATTTTTTGTGTTGTATAATATTTTGATTTGGTCAGGATAAGGTTTATAGTGTCATGCACTTTTGAGTTGCTGTGATACATATTTACATAGCTTACTAGTTACATAGTTTATAATGCAGAAAAAAGACAGACCTTCATCCAGTTCAGCATATTGTGCTATAATGTTGATCCAGAGGAAGGCAAAAACCCCCATGAAGTAGAAGACGATTATCCTTATTTTTTTTTTTTTTTTAAATCCTTCCCCCAGTTTAATCGGCAATCAAATAAATCTCTGGATCATGCCCCTCCCCTGGATTCTAGTCAGTATTACTTGTTACATTATTGCACTCTAGAAATGCATACAGATGCTTTTTAAAATATGTTAGTGAATGTACTAGGGCAAATTCACGGGAAAGGATTTCCACAGTCTCACGCTTTAAGAAAAGAACCTTTCTATGTTTCTATGTGAAACTTTTTTTTCCTCTAACGTAGAGGTCCCCCCTTGTTCGAGATACAATCCGGTTTTAAAATAATTTTGGGGGAAGATTTTTAAATTGACTTTGATATTTTAAAAACCCTTTTAAAGGCACCCTGACTTTTCCTGAACTCAGGGTTTCACTGCCTGTTAATGCCCATACATTCCCTAAAGTCATGAAATTTTCTTTTTCCTTGCAGAGATAAGATGAAAGCTCTATGAAAATTCTGTTTTGACACTAATTGGGCACATCTACACGGGGAGGGAAAATCATTTGCAGCCCAGGACCCCCCTTTGCGGGTCGGGGATTGGTCAGTCAGTCTGCGGATCACCCATTACAGCGAACCATGTCCTGTACTGTGAGAGAGAGTGAGGAGTTGGGTGTTCTGGCGGGGTCTAGTCCCCCTGTGCTGAGATCTGGGCTGCCCCCAGCCTTAAATATTTTATTAACCCCTCCATGCCAAATCCCTCATCCCGGGATCTTTTTGTGGCAGCTGTCTGACAGTTTGCCACTTTAAGTTCCAGCAATTTTCTGCAGTATCATCACGGTCATAAGTGAAAACAAAAAAAAAATTACCCCCATTCCAAGCCCCCGCCCCCTCATCATATTGTTAGGCTGCGATCATTTAGAAGAACGTTTGTAACCCTGTTCCCACATCTGTCACTGCCCACACTAACCCAAAAAAGCCTGAAAAATTCAAAAAGAAGGGGTCCTTCAATTCGAGCCTGTGGAAGAGTAAAAAGCGCATTTTCCCCACAAGTGGGATTTTCAAAAACTGCATAAAAAAGGAGAACATTTTTGAGTTGCGATTTCGGGTAAACACGGGTTTCCAATGAATAATGAACAAAAATCGGAAACTCAAAAAAATTTTCCCCTTTCGTTTTTCTTTAATTTTCTAAAACCTTACAGGGTTAATAAACGTCCTAAATGCTTTTTTGACATGAAAAGGGGGTAGTTTCTGAAATGGAGTCAATTATGGAGGTTTTCTAACATAAAAGTCCCTAAAAACCACATCAAAGGGCCCCTTTTCCCAAAAAAATCTGTTCTGCAATTTTTTCTTAAAAATTTTTAAATTTGCTACTAAATTTTAAAGCCCCCCAAAAGTCTTTTAAAAAAAAATAGGGTTTTAAAAAAATCATGCCAACACAAAGTAAACAATGGAGAGTTAAAATTTTACACTTGTTTTTTTTTGGACAGGTCTTTCCACAGAATTTTTAAACTTGAAAATGGCAAACTTTCAAAAATTTTTTCAAAATTTGTATTTTTTACACCCAAAAAAGGGTTTTATTTACCCAAAATTAATTTGCTAAATTAAAGCACAATGTTTCACGAGAAAAACAAAATCCTAACAATGGATGGTAAAAGATGAAAAGTTTTTTCACAGATAAAGTGGGACATGCGATTTAAAAAAGGGGTTGGTTTAAATCCCAAAAAAGACCTTAAAGGGGTTAAAAATAAATTTTGTCACCCCCAAAGTCGTTTTTTTTTCAAAAAAAAATAACCCTAATTTTTGCAACTTCTGGGTATTGCTTTTACCCACCTTTTTTTATTTTGTTGCCCACCTTTTTACCTGTTCAAGCTCTACAAAGCCTTCCGTGCAATGGTGCCCAAAAAACCCGGGACAAAATTCCATGTTTGGGCTGACCCGTGATTTGTATAATGGAAGAAAAAAAATTTTCATCATGTGATCTATGCCCCCTTTTAATACACCCCTGCCTTTGGAGCTGCGTAGACCTGGCTACAATTTAAATTTACTGCCACTAGGATTTCCAATCCTTCCCTGCCACTTTTACCCCGGTTTTTTTAATTTAAGTAATCATGGAATGGATTTTTCCTTCCATTGCATAACCTTGCATTTACTGTGTTAACCTCATTGACATTTCTTGCCCATCCTCCAACTTATCCCGATCCCTTTGAATAAAACATTTACCCTATTGTGTTGATTTTCTTTACAAGCTTAGAAAAACTCAAAGATTATGTTCTACGTACAATCCTTGTGTAAGGGCATTAAGAAATATTTAAAAAAAACCCCCGGTTACCCCACACTAACAGGTATCCCGTCAAGTATGAATTAATCATCAAAACCCTTTTTTTTCTATCACGAGCTAGTTTCTTTTCCCATTTTTCAACATTTTCCCCCCAGGCCCAAACATTTCATTTTATTACCAACCTTTACGTGGACAGTATGAAATCTTTTGAAAAGTCTTGCATACCCCCTCCAGTGCCCCACCCTGATCCCCGTTAAAAACTAAACTACCATAGCACTGATAGATTTGTTTGACAGGCGATCCTTCAAAAACATATAACATATTTTCAACCATAATGCCATGACATTACATTTTTTCTCTTTTTGGGTGTATCTCACCTTAAGGGGCTTTTTGCCAATATAAGCAAAACAGATTATAAAAGCAAACAAATGTTATATTTGCACATAAAATAAAAATGAAGACATACCTATAGCTGGGGGATTTTTTTATTGGGGGGCCATGTTGTTCAGAATCCAAAATACAGAGACCCCAACACCAGGTTATTTTTAACCAAGTCTATCCCGATTCTATTTCAATAAGCATACACGATGTCCAGAAAAACCCAAAAACATGTGTATGATGAGGTTTATGACGTAAACTATAGGAGCTCTTGCAATGGATATCTGCAGAGATGGAAAATAATATAAAAACAAATTAGAACAATAATAATAAAAAATATAGAAAATAAAAAAAACAAATCAGATCATGACATAAAAGTATAGAAATTAAATAAAATTATAGTCAAATAGGACAAGGACCCCCTGCAAAAAATTTTCCCCGAACTAGGGTAAAAAACTGAAAACATTTTTTGGGCATCCCACCCCTTTCACAGTTTCATCAAAATTATTCAGCCTAGCTCCCCATTTCAAACATAGGCAAAACACCTTTCCCCTACCTGCTGTCCAATTTCCATGGGTACTATAAAAAACCCATAAATCCCGGGTACATAAAAGACTAGCTGCGTGATTGATAAAAGGGGCCCTTTGAAATGGGGGATAGCGATACTATCGAAAAGTTGAAATGTCACGGTTTTTACGCTTATCAGTGTTCGCGATTATCGTAGTTTAGGGAATATCTTAAAGATAATCATTATCGGGTTTACTATTGCCTTTTTCGGTGTTTCCGAATTTGGGTGACACCAATCCTCAGAGTTTTGGGGGGGGTGATAAAATGTACAACTCAGCACGGGGGGCATTTGATGGATCTCATTGGTTGCAAAAATCACTGACCTTGTTTTAGTATGAAAACCCCATTTCTTGATAGCTGCATTTGTTCACTATCTTACAACAAGCAACATTTTCGTGCGAGCGCCCCAAAGGGTGGGGTTTGGGGGGGGGTTTGGGGGCAGCACAGCCTTCCTGGAATCACAGCAAATAGCAATTTTTTTAAACTACTTGGGCCAGCAGACCCCCCCAACGGGGGTGAAATTGTCCCTTTTGTTGTTTTTTGCGTTCTTTTTGGACTTTGTGCGTCTATTTTGCACAAATAGCCCCCCTTGTAAGCAAATTTGGTTACAGTTTTTTTATTTTAACTGGTGCCTGTTCTCATGGGGAAAACATCAATCTAATCCTATAAATTTAAATAGTTAAATTGCACTCCTTTTTTGTCAGTTTTGCGCAAATACGGACTTGTAGCAAATTTGGTTAAGATATATTTTAAGGTGCCGTTGGTTTGGGCGAATTGTTCTAACAATGGAATTGAGTTTTTCAAAAAAAACTTCAGTTCGAAAAAAGAAATTTGGGAAAATTTCCCGGGGGAAAAAAGGGTGTTTTAATTGCTAAAAGGGCTGCAAACACTGGCTGCCCGGGGGGCAAAAATTTTCAGAGAGGAAGAAAGGGGCCACGCAATGACTGTGCAAGATTAAAAGCCAATTAATGCCACTGTATTCGGAGCACTTTGAATATCCAAGGGTATCAAACCCTTTGTGCTTTTTAGTCGTAAAATACACACGTTTTTAAAAAGCCACTTCCGTTCATTTTTTTCCTGGGATTTTGTAGCGCAATTTATATCCAAGGGTTTTTAAACCTGTTTGGGCTTTTTTAGTCAGAAAAAATACCAGCCTTTTTACACGCCACATTCCAGTTAATTTTTTTTTTTGGGTGTTTTTCTGAGGCAATTTATATCCAAGGGTTTTTAAGTGTTGTGTTTTTAAAATTTTCAAAAAATAAAACGTTTTTTCAAAATCCCAAAGACGGTACTTTTTTCCCCTGTTGATTTTCGGGGGGCCCTTTTTTATATCCAAGGGTTCCCCAAGCCTGTTATGGGTTCATTTGGAGAAATAGGGGGTTGTGTATTTTTTCAATACAGATACTTCATTAAACGAGTTTTAAAAATTTTGAACAAACAGTATGTCAACAGAGAGGGACGGCCTTCACATGCGAGTCCCAGTGGACAACTTTCCTGGAGCAGACACGGTGCATCACAGTGGGGGGTACGTCGCAGCGGGGTCACCGGGAGGCCAAACGCCGGTGTCATGTAGCGGCCGTGTGTTGATCAGAAAACCCAAGGGGTTCTTGTTTGGTTGATAGGTCACAACTTCATCCCAGATGACATCTGAAAACCCCTAGCCAACAGTCGGTGGGTTCGCAGATACAACTCTTTTTGGGCATGGCCCGGGAACAGGTCAGCGGCCCTCACCGTCCCAACTTGACTCTGTCCCTTTTCCGGGCCCCCTCGGCAAGAGAACTAGTTTGTGGTCGGGCTCAGCACCACATACCGGGGGTTAAATTTGGGGACAGTCAGTGCTACTTGAAACAAAGAGGTGGGCAGACCCCCCTGCTTCTTGCGTATTGAATGTGGAGAGTGGCAGGGGGTTTTTTTTTTTGGCGAGCGGTCAGCCTCTGCTCCAAAACCCATTGAGGGGGCAACAGTACGATCAAACACTCATAAGTTAAAAACGTGGGGGTTTTAAATCCAGTTTCTGCGTTAAAAAGTTTTGTTCAAATGCAGCGTATGGAACTTGAACTGGGGAACCATAACTACAGGAATTTTTTTGGGTCTTTTTTTGCATTCTGTGCAATTGTTGATGGAATTCATAAAAAAAGGAATGGGACAGAAAAAAAAGCAAAAGCAAATGCGCAAAAACTGGCTTTGGATGAATTTCTTCATATAAAATGTAATTTTGTCCAACTTACAGAAAGAAAAAAACACAAGCCCTTTGGAGGCCCTCCCTGTCCCGGGGTTGGAAAAAATTTTCATCCCACTTTTTTAAAGGGGTTTAAGAAAGAAAGTTGATAAACGTTCATTTTTTTTATAAACAGATAACACAGGTGATAAAGGAAAAGTTTGCTGAACTTTATCTGGGCCGATTTTGAAAGCTGTGGAAATTTTAGCTGCATTTGAAGGGAAAAGGCTCCTCACACAACCCCCCAATACTTAAAAAAAAATAATAATAATAAAATTTATAATAACCCTTTAGAGCCATAAAAAAAGCGTTTCCTTCGCCTTGTTTGTTATATCCGTGTACCGTACCTCTTGTCCCTTACCACAAAAAAACCCTGCCGCTTGTTGACCTTACCGCCTTTCCCGACTCGATTTGGCCTTAACATTTTGTCCCACGTACACCTGGGTCCCCCCACCGCAACAAGTCAATCATAGGTAGCCCGGGTAGCCCGCCGCAACAATCCATCCCGCTTCGCGCGTTTGGTGAAAACCCCCCGAGCCCTACTTAGAGCCCCCTCCTGGCGGGGTATGCATCCCTTTTGCGGGGGCCAGTGGATCCCTCCCCGCTTTTAGAATGTCTTCGAGGGGTAAGACGAACAACCAAATAAAACATGTATGCCAGCAGGGATATGGCCACCCCCCTCCTACGCACGCCGACACCAGGGTTCTTTTCTTGTCTGTCACAATGGTTCTAATTTTCAGTTTGCGGGGAAACCAAAATCGATGACAAATTGCATGACCCCCGGGAGCATTTCCCCCTGGGTTTTGACTTGTTCACCCCGGGGGAAAACTGTCCCTTTGGATCATCAAAAATCTTAATGGCCTTTTTCTGTTCATAAATTTCCTCCCGTTCATAAATTTCCCACTGTAATATATTTATTCCCGTTCATCAATTTCCCCCTGTTCAATAATTTCCCCCTGTTAATATATTTATTCCTGTTCATCAAGTTCCCCCCGTTATAATTTTCCCCCGTTAATATATTTATTCCTGTTCATCAATTTTTCCCCCCCTTCAATAATTTTCCCCTGTTAAAAATTTTATTCCGTTCCTCCAAAATTTCCCCCCGTTCACCGTTCCTGTTGCCCGTTGTCCCCCACCTTTCGCTTCATTACCTGACTTCGAATCCCAAGCCTGCCCTGACCTGTTGGCCTGACCTTTGACTATGAGTTTTCCGTTTATGATTCGGTATCCGCTGTGCCTCGGGGCCCCCCCGCAAGCTAGCCGCCACGGGTAGCGGGCCTGGTAGACTACGCCGCAAAAATCCATCCTGCCTTTCGGCGGGCTCGGTGAAAACGGGACCTAGTTAGACCCCCTCCCTGGCTGGCTCTACCACGCTTTTCGGTGGTCCAGAGGAGCCACTACTTGTCGTTACAAAAAGACAGAATGAATGCCAAGTTTCTGCTATTCTTTGAAATGGTGCAGAGTCCACCCCTTGAAAAGGGGGGACTGCAGACCCCCACTTTGGGCAGGAGTAACAGCTTCTGCCCTTAGGGATCTGACGCATACGCTTCTTTGGGAATCCCCCGGTGAACGATGTGCACCTGAGTGCCCGATACAGAGTATCTGGACCGGTAATGAGGAAAAAAAACGGGGGTTGTCTTTGGCAGAGGTAGTGAAACCTTGACTGCCTGAAATGGGAGGGGCCCCTGGGTGCTGCGCGTTGGAAGGATGGCCACCCCACTGAAACACGTATGGGGGACACTCAATGTTGATGCGGCTCGGGGGCCAAAGTTGGTCCCTGGTCACCCCCTTTACTTTTGCCCCCCAGATTCACATATATTTGTTTGTCCTCTGGTGTCCTCAAAAACGGCCCCCGGGAGTAGGTGATTTTTTAAAACCCCCAAAACTCCGCATGACTGATGTTCCCGCCGCTGACCCGGTTTAGCCCCGTGCCTCTTCTTTCTGGACCTGCAAAAGTGGGGGTCTAAATCGTGGCCATTTGGCTCCCAACCCGCACTGTGCCACCCCCCCCTGACTCCCGGGCCACACACCCGCTTGCGGGCTGCGCCACTGCCTCACACCAAACTGCCCCCTTATTCCCCAATGATAATTATGAACCCTTACTCCAGGGCGGGACAATGGTTTTCGAAGGTATCGACCGCATAGGGTTTCCCCTTCCCCACGAAAGGGGGTGCAAGAGGATGGGTGGCGAAAATTTTTTATTGGGGGACTTTTTGCCTTGTTTTAAATAGGGCACCCGAATTCCTTTCCCCCTTCTTGCTTCCTTCACCCCCGGGTTACCCGTGCATTGGCTACATCATTAGTGTTTTTCCTGTCCCGCCGTCCACCTAACGGTTTTCGCTTACAAAGCCTGCCGTTTCAACAAACCCCCCATTGGGAAATCTCCCCCATCACTACTTACCCCCTTCTTTAAAAAAAACGGATGTCTTCCCCCCTCTTTGCTGCCCACTTTTCCTCAAATAGTTGGTCCCATGATAGTGGCACAGAGGCCACAGCACATAATGTTCTTTGGGGGGGGAAGCGAAAAAGGACAGAGGTGGGTTGAGGGCAGGCGAGGGCCCCCACCTTCTTCTGGCCAGCCAAATAAGGGTTGTGTCTGAAAAAACCCCCCGGGCCCCCTTTCGGGGGTTGTTAATGTCACGGGAGAAAGTGTATGCCTAGTTTTTTTGGTCAGCATTTCCCTAGAAAAACACCGGAAGTTTGGCCTCGCAGGGTGCCCCTGCTGTGCATCCCCTTACTGTGCGCGACCTGTGGGGGTCCAGGAACCTACTATTAGTTCTTTGACGCTATGTAGGTTTTTAGTCAGCTTTTTTTTTCCACTGGCGCCCATGACTTTATCAGGGCTGCATTCCCCTTCAAGTTTTTTTGGGCAGTTTTGCCCCGTAAAATGCCCAGGATTTTGAGTGAAGCGATTCTAATGCGGGCAGCATTTGCGGTCATCTAAAACACAGCATTGTAGAAGACAAAACCAAGCTCCCTTTTCATATTTAAGCTGGCAAAAATCTTCTACAGCACCCCCCAGGGGGTCTCGCAGCCGGAAAAAGCGTTTTTTTTTTGGTACTTTGGGACCAAAAAAATTTTGTCCCAAATTTTTGGGAATCGAATTTTTTGAAATCGCCCATCTCTGTGGCCCGTTCTCAGTGTTGGCAAAACACCATATTTAAGCCGTATAACGTACCAATATGTGGGGCTCGTGCTAATACGGCACTTGTACGCAAATTTTTTGGGTTTCAGAATTTTATTTTAACTTTTGCCCGTTCTCACGATGCAAAACCTTTTAAACTAATCCGTATAACTTTTAAAATAGTTTATTTCACTCCGGGCGTCTCATTTGCAGAAATAGCCCACTTGTAAACTAATTTGGTAAACAGTTATTTTTTTAACTGGTGCCGTTCTCATGGTTTCCAAAACACCATATCAATTCATTTAATTTTTAAAATTTTTTTTGACCATCTTTTAGTTTGGGGCAAAACACACTTTTAAAGTATTTGTTGAAAACTATTTTTGTATCCCCGAGTGAAGGAAAAACACTGTTGATTTGTGTTTGGTTTCTTCCCCCAAACGCTTTTCACAGATATTCGTACAAAAAATTCTGTTTCAATCGTAGTTTTGGGCCCTGGTAAATTAAGGGGATTTAGGAAAACTGTGATTTTTGCTTTGCAGACAGTTTTTCAATAAATACTGTAAAAACTCTTTATATCTATTTAAAATTTTTATCTTTGAACATTGGGGGAACTACAGGTGGGGAAAGCAAGCAAAGAGGGGTGAAGGACTGGAGGTAGAGGTACGAAGAAGGTGCCCCCTCCAGTGCTGGCGACAAAAGCAACGATTCGTCGGTTGCAGGACCGTCCCTGTCTCGCCGGTTTTTGGTGTTTTAATTGGGTTAACGGAAAACCGCGTCGCCAATCTGTTCTTCAGTGGTTAACGCAACCTGAATCCAGCAGTTTTACCTCCTCGTCCTCCCAGTCATGGCCACAAATGTCATCATCATCATCATTGTCAGCATCCGTCCAACCTGAAGCAAAGACAGACCAAATGTCAACTCATGTACACACCACTGTGGATAATCCATGTTCTGAAGACCTCTTTGATGACACAATGCGGTGGGGGTCAGAAGGCATTTCAAGAGATCAAGAGGCCACAGATGATGATTTTATCTGCTCTCACTACCAATCACTGATGCTATCAGAGGAGGAGAAGGAAACTGGTCAGTCGGCACAAATCCTGAGTGGTCGGCAATGCCTTGCAGTGCCTGTGGCTTGTAGCCCGCAGCTCAAGGATGTAGAATGTCAGGATGAGGAAGTCACCTGTGATGATGATGATGATGATGACATTGTGGATCCAACGTGATCTTTTCAGCAGAATTTCCTTGCGAGCGCTTCATCAGTGGACGAGGAGAAAGACGATGGGGTAGTGTCAGTATGGGTCCGGCTTCAAAAAGGCAGAGGGCGGTCGCACAAGTCTGCTGAGATTATTCCGCCAGCCATGATCAGTGGTGGCAGCAGAAACACCGCTACTCGCTTATTCTCGTCGAAAAGGTCCAGAACGTCTGAAGCCTGGGCCTTTTCCGATCAAGCCTCAGATTCGCCCAGCGACTTCATATGCCGCATTTGCCGTAAACGCATCAGTAGAGGGAAGAATCTAAGTGTTTAACAACCACCAACATGTCTAGTCACATGCAGTGAATGCATGAGTTGAAATGGAGGGAACACTTGGCGAAAAAGGCCACACTGGTCCTGCGCTTCCAACCACTGTCACACCCTCTGTCTCCGCCTCCTCCTCCTCCGCCACTTCCAAGACCAAGCATTCCTCTGCTGCCCATGTCCCGCTGCGGCATGAGCGAGGATCAGCCTCAGTGCCACACATTGTCGCCTGATTACCACCACCACCACCACCAGAGAAACACCCTACCCCTTCTCCTTTCACCAGTTTGACCTGCACGCTGTACAGTGACCAGTCTAGCAGCCAGTATTCTGTGTACCAGGTGTGGGAGCAGAAGAAACACTTCAACCCAAACCATCCCAAAGCCAAAAGCCTGAATGTCAGCATTGCCAGGCTTTTTGGCCTTGGAAATGTTGCCTTTCCACCTGATGGACACAGAAAGGTTCAGCCACGTCATGACCCTTGCCTGCCCACAATACCAGATGCCGAGCAGGCATTTCTTTTCTTGAAAAACCGTCCCTGCCCTGGCCAGCCACGTGTCATCTAAAAATCCAGCGTTGTCTACATCTTGTCCGGCAAAGTCCATCTTACCACTGCTACATGGACTAGTAAGACACGGCCTCTATATCAAGGCCTGCAAAATCCCTGTGATAGGCTCACTGGTGGAACTCGATGGAATAATGTCTCTGTGTTGATGACCGGTGGGGCTCTAAGGGCCTCGCGCAGCACTTCAAACAAAATCTGCAGTGATGGTGCAGGTACTTTCCTCCCCCAAGGTCCACCTGTGGTAGCATCACACAGCGCC
Organism: Phyllomedusa bahiana; assembly: GCA_025379985.1. Lineage (NCBI taxonomy): Eukaryota > Metazoa > Chordata > Amphibia > Anura > Hylidae > Phyllomedusa > Phyllomedusa bahiana. Next base: position 23,846 of record JAODAL010015417.1, on the reverse strand, counting down.
AGAGTAAACCATGTCCGAGTTGAAATTGATTATGCCTTGGATACCGTCAGACACACAGGTCAAGGAGACCTGTTGACTAGGGCTCTGCGGCAACGAAGACCGAGCATAAGGCTGGTGACAAGAACCTTTTGCGAGGCAAGGTGGTGTGCGATAAATCGGTGCGGCCCTTACGCAAATCGAGTTAGGCTGGAGCAACATTCCCTTTGCCTGGCAACAACACGTCATGAACCTCGTCACCAGAAACTTCCTAAAACGCTACACGTTGGTCTCAACTGTCCTGCTGGAGGAAGGCTCGTAGGACTGAGCTCAACACTTTCCGCCATTCGCACCCTGGCTTCAAAATCCTGGCTGGCTGCGTTTACACAGCGTCATCTTTGGCCTCCTTGTCACCCATCTCATTGTTTGACGTGGCAACACGAGAAATCCACCCCTCCACATGCTCCAGCAATGTTTTGGCAGCAGCGTAATGCCATAACGCAATCACTGAATGGGACACATGGCCAGGGCAATGCCAGCGGTGCGGACCACTCCGGGGTGTTGAGCCACCGGAGTTGGAGGGCAGGGAGTAAAAGAGCTCTGCAACTGCAAGTCCTTAGCGAGTTATGAATAAGCCAGCTACCAAAATGGTCATTAGCGGACAATGCCCCTTGTCAGCATGAGCATTGTGGTAATGGCTTAAAATCTGGAACAGTTGATTGGACACTGCTGAAACAGCAGACCCACCAGCGAAGGAGGTGGAGGTGGACACAATGCAGACTCACAGACCTTACTGCCCGGTCCCAACGTATCCATGAAGGCCCGACAAGTTACACAACTTTATCGGTCTTTAGCGTTATGCTGTGTTGTTTCGGGTGAGCGGTACAGGGCTGCTGGTGCAAGGCGCGGCCTCTGCCTCTCATTGTAGATCATCTGAGGCAAGTCAAGGCTGTGTTGAAGCAGAGGAGAGGAAGCGGAGGAGGAGGGGGATGGGAATGGGCATGGCTGGACAACCGACGATACCAAATGGTCCCTCCTTGAAAGAGTTTTGGGCACGGATATATGAGGCGGAAATTGGGATTGGAGGTGAAACGAGGAAGATCATTGTACTAGTGGGGCCGCGCATCGACCCCAGAGGCTTGGGAAATCTGTGGGCTCCATCTCTCACAACATGAGTTCTTGGATGCTCCATTTCCTCCCAAACATGATCCTCGCTATTAAGACCATCAAAATGAAGTAACAGTTACAGGTGGCCTACCCTCCTCTGATCCCCGTTACAAAGCAAAACACAACACTTTTCCTTCCACCTAACCCCAAATTGAGTGCAGAATTGGCAGGAATTTGAGGCCGAGCTCGTTTGAACCACTGGAGACATCGATTTGCTCTCAGCTTCACTTTTTATATAATGTCACGGTGGAACAACGGTCATCAGACGTTGAACAGAAGTAAGTGGCAATACAAGCGAGTAGCCGCAGCAGCATACAGAAGCAAGCTTGAAAAATATGTTGTTTTTAAAACAGTCAATTTCTTATTGTTAAATTCTTAAAATTTCTGAGGGTCCATAAGGCATTTTTTTTGTGTTTAGGGGGGGTCAGGCAACTTTAAAAAACTTGATGCCAAGTGTGGCAATAGGTCAGTATACCCCCCCTTGTCCAGGGGCCATAATCAAAAATGTTTGCCCTGTGATATGTTAACAAAATAGGAACAGGTAATGGGATGGTGGCCCCATTTGATTTAGCGCAATGTTGACATGAAATGGTTAATAGATGACTGATGGCAGCCCAGGCTCTCGACCGAACCGAAACGTAAGGGCCCTGCCGTTCCCCATAGGGGATGTTCTTCGCTGCCACGCAATATGTGGACGAGATTTGGGTCCCCTGGTAGCAAAAAGTTATATGAAAGGGTCCTACCTGCCAGTTTCCCCATGAGCCATTTCAAATACCGTTGTCTTGTTTAGTGTGCAAGGGACTCATAGCAGCCTATTTAGCGCTACCTCGCTGTACCTGACTGTGTCTATGCCGTCCTCATTGTTTTCGGTTTAGCCATTGTACATAATGAAATTATTTTAGCCTATAATTTTTTTCTGTGACTTTTATAACCTACATTGTCTTGCCTTCAGGGGAAACAATGAAGCACATATCCAGTGTTATACACAGATGTTAATTTATAAAAATCCAGCATCTCCTCCACCTGTTTTGTAGTATAAGAAATAAGCTGTGTTCCTCTCCCATAGACAATTTAATTGTCTATTCGCTATTAATTGATAACCGACTTCGAGCTATCGACATGAATAATGGATAATTGACACAGCAATCGCTCATCACTACTTGTAACTCATCCTTACTTTATAAATGCCATGGTCCTTGCCCCCTTTATAAAACTCCACACCCCGAAAATCAAGGTCAAGAACCTTTCAATTCTAGACCTGATAGATTGTGGCCTACTCTGGTCTGAGGAACCATAACAATGGTCTGCGGAATCTTATTTAATTCCTTGAACTCCTATCATTGGACAACTTCTACATGAAGAACCCTCAAGCTATACCAGAAAATAAGAAGTTCAAAAAACCTTTTCCTCCTTTTGGAGAAAATACAAGACAAAGATTAAATCCTTCTTTCTCGGCTTTTTTTACATGGGTTCTTACAGGCCACCTGGACCTATGTCCTTTTGCAACAGTCAAATATATTTTTTTTATATTTTATCCTCATTGATTCACAGACTCAGGGTCTGACCACGTACCGGTATAATTGTGCCACATTTCACCCTTATATTTTTCTAGTTAAAGAGTATGAACATGGAGATTGAAAGAATCATTACTAGGTCTTAGCCTCAAAAAGGGAGAAAGAGCATATGTCCTAATCCCTTGTCCTCCAAAAATGTAATGTTCTCTGAAACCTCATAACAATTGCAACTAATTCTAACCAGCTTACCCTCAATGATCTTCAAAGTGCCCTAAAGGTTAAGAATTCAGCTTGAAATATCTTTAACAAACTCCTCTTGTAAATACACCAAATTAAATTTTAATTTTATAATGCAGGAACCAAAATTGGTTGTATTTCACAGGTCACTCTAATCAGAACAAAGCAGTACTTCATTTCATGCATAAAGAACACGAAAGAGACAACGTAACCAATCACATTGGCAGATAATAGCTAAAACTTTCTCATTCCTGCTACACTAACATGTGTAATCACCTACCCACACGGAAAAGTAACTGTCGTCTGCATGTACCCTCCTCCCCATCATATCGTTCTCCTTTATCAAGAACAAAAAAACTATTCACAACAACAAGAAATACCTAAGAGCTCCAAGCACCATAAAGCATTAGATATAGTGGAGGGTAAATCTTAAAACATAACTTTTAATGTACAGTAATTTCCTGTAAAAATCACCAATACAACACATATATAAAACATTGCGAGTATGAAATATGTGCAACAAATATTGTGCAACCAAATATATAGTTCCTTGTAAATATATGCAATTTACAAAAAAAAAATATATTTAAAAATGGAATCCCGCTGCATAAAACCTTATTGTCACCAGGACCTACCCATATGTCCTGTGTCGGTCAGTTTTAAAAAAAAATAGTTTAATAGGAAACTCCTCATTCCAGCTCTAAGCTACTGTACCAATCTTTAAGACCACCATCAGATATTTCAGGGTCCCATACAGTCCATTGTGTCTGTGCCCCCTCTTCCTCCAAAATAAAATAAAATTAATTCTTTGTTGGATGAACAAGAAAAATATAATTGCGCCGTTTTGTTTTTGGGGTTAACTTTTTGTTGGAGTTTACACCATGCAGGTCAATTAACATGTTATCTTTATTTTGCATTCAAACAAGGGAAAAAAAAAATACCACCACCTTACCATCACATGTGCCCACTATTTAATGACTAATTCTACTACAATGTTACTGACCAAATCAGTTTACAAAAAACAACATTACCAAATAACATTAACAACAATAACAAATAATGACCCTCACATCACTGCCATATGACTAATACCATCATACTGTTACTCATCAAATCAATATACCAAGACCAATATTACCAATAACAATAACAGACAAAAACTAAATAAATACCACCACATCACGACCATTTATCACCACAATAAAGTAACTGAATTGTACCACCGTTCTGTTACTGAATGAAAACCATTACACTAAGACCAATATTACCACAATATAGTGGCAGATACTAATTGTACACTCTGCACACAGTGCACTTACATCCAAGGACTCACAGGTGACATCTTCTTTCATACGTCGTTTTCTTTCCATTTACTTCTCTGTCATACTGTCAATTTACAACAAAAAACACCTGAGACTCCTCACTTTCCTATAATCTTCCCACCTGTGTCCCCCATATGTAAAAACTCTCCATCCATAGTGTTTTAAATGGTAGTAATGACCCTACCTGGTGTCCTGCTAGTTAGGTAGTTAGGGCTCCTGGTAGCTAGAAATATAGGTCCCCTCAGTAGGTAGGTAGTTATATAGGGTCCCCAGTAGGTACATAGGTAGATAGGGCGCCTTGTAGATAAGTAGGTAGGTATATAGGGCCCCCATTAGGTAAACAGGTATATAGACCCCCTCAGTAGGTATGTATATAGACTCTATGGCCTCCAGCAGTAGACAAGGATATATGTCCCCCATGTAGTTAGGTAGGTGTATAGACCCTCCCTGTATGTATATAGGTATACAGAGCTCCCCCTAGTTGGTAGGTATATAGAGAACCTCATTATGTAGGTATATAGGGCCCCCAGTAGGAACATATCTATAGCCCCCAACAGGTAGCTATATATGGCCCCACAGTAGATTGGTAGGTATATAGGCTCCTTCAGTAGGCAGATAATTATATGGGGCCCCACCAATAAATAGCTAGGTATATACAGCCTCCCTCTTTCTCTAGTAAGTAGGTTATAACATAGGGCCCTCTGGTAGCTATTTAGCTACAGTATCTCACAAAAGTGAGTACACCCCTCACATTTTTGCACTTATTGTCTTATATCTTTTCATGGGGGAACACTGGAGATATGACACTTTAATACAAATAAAAGTAGTTAGTGTACACTGTATAACAGTGTAAATTTGGTGTGTCCTCAAAATAACTCAATACACAGCCATCAATATCTAAACTGCTGGCAACAAAAGTGAAAATGGACATATTGTGCCCAAAGTGTTAATATTTTGTGTGACCACCATTATTTTTCTGCAGTGCCTTAACTCTCTTGGACATGTGGTTCACATGTTGCAGTCACTTGAATCATCTTCTACTCCTCCATCATGTCATTACGGAACTGGTGGATTTAGAGACCTTTCTCTCCTCCACCTTCCATTTAAGGATGCCTCATAGATGCTCAATAGGGTTTAGATCTTAATAGGGTGCTTGGCCAGTCCAGCACTTTTACCTTCATTTTCTTTAGCAAGGCAATGGTTGTCTTGAAGGTGTGTTGGGGGCCGTTATCATGTTAGAATACTACCCTGCTGCTCAGTTTCCAAAAGTAGGGGATAATGCTCTGCTTCAGTATGTCACAGTGCATTTTGACATCCATGGTTCTCTCAATGAACCGTAGCTCCCCAGAGTTGGCAGCACTCATGCAACCCAAAACCATGACACTCCCATCCCATGCTTGACTGTAGACAAGACACACTTTGTACTCATCACCTGGTTGCCACCACACATGCTTGACATCATCTGAACCAAATAAGTTTATCTTGGTCTCATGAGACCACAGGACTTGGTTCCAGTAATCCATGCCCTTAGTCTGCATGTCTTCAGCAAACTGTTTGCAGGCTTTCTTGTGCATCATCTTTAGAAGAGACTTCCTTCTGGGACGACAGCCATGCAGAACAGTTTGATGCAGTATGTGGCATATGTTCTGAGCACAGACAGACTGACAGACCATAGACCCCTCTAACGTCTGTAGCAATGCTGGCAGCATTCATATGTCTCTTTTGCAGCCTAGGCCATCTTTATGTAGAGCAGAAGTTCTTCTTTTCAGATTCTCAGACAGTTCTTTACCATGAGGTGCCATGTTGAACTTCCAGTGACCAGTATGAGAAAGTGTAACAGCGATAACACCAAGTTTAACACACCTGCTTCCCATTCATATCTGAAATCATGTAAAGAGTCATATGACACTGTGAAGAGAAAACAGCAAATTGGGCACAATTTGTCCATTGTCACTTAGGGGTGTATTCACATTTGTTGTCAGCAGTTTAGACATTTATGACTGTATGTTAAGTTATTTTGAGGGCACACCAAATTTACACTGTTACTAAAGCTGCACACCGACTTCACATTGTATCAAAGTGTCATATCTTCAGTGTTGTCCCATGAAAAGACATAATGCAATATTGACAAAAATGTGAGGGGTGTAGTCACTTTTGTGAGATACTGTATATAAGGCTCCCCCTTTAGGTATGTAGCTATATAGTCCCCTTCATTAGCTTCATTAATCACTTCCTTCATTTTAAATTATTTCATATTTAATTCAAAGGGTCCAATATTTTTAAATTCTTTTTATCCTTCAAATATGCAATATACAGTATAATCTTCAACAACATTAAACAGTCCACTGCATTGCAATCCAATATTCAAATAGTTGACTTATCTTTGAATAGCTCTGCTATTTATAACAATATAGCAAAGCTGTATCCTTGGCTGATTGCAACAGTGACAAGGACATTTCAGAAGCACCAGCTTCTTTCCTTGAGCATTTGCAATGGACACTGACATTCTTATTATATGAACATTAACATATAACATCACCAAGTAAGAATAAATACCAAATATTGCAATATTTAAAACATCATGATATAAAGATATTTAGTTCTCAATAAGAATCTTACAGGAAACATCTTAAACACTTGACATCCAGAGCCTATTTACGAATACAGAATCTATCACATAAAGAGGTTGTCAGGCAGTTTGAGAGACTCTTGTGGAAGACTCCACTCTATCTTATTCACAAATAGCGTTTTTGATGGCATTATTGAATATTGTGTTGTCTCGTAATTATTTTTGATTTGGAGATAGCTACAACCTGCAGCTACAGTGGACTTTGATGGGGTCTCCTGTGGCTCCAGATTTTGCTATTCTCTTTATGTTATATTTTGAGAGGGCATTTAGGCTAGGTCTACACAGCATTGGACAAAAAAAAAGACCTGTAAACCAAATCCTAAATGCGTTCATAAAACTGAGTTTTTTTGTCCATTGCCTGTCAAGATCTGCTGAAAAATTATGTGTCTTTGGTGCATTTTGTATTTTTACGCACGACTTTGCCACACGTTTCTGACGTGCATTTTTTGCAGATATGCAAATCATTATATTTATATGGACTTCTGCTAAAAACGCGCTTAAAAAAACACGCCAAAAAATGTGCCAAAAGACGTCTGCCGCTTTACATAGACTCCAATAGTAAATTTTAGTCGTTTTTTGTAATGTTTCAAAAGATGACCAGCAAATAAAACGAGCAGAAAAAAAATGTTCTGTGGAGACAACAGGACAATTTTACTATAGAAGTCTATGGGTCATCTTTACAATCGTTTTTTCTGCGATTTTAAAAAAACGAAAAACTCTGGAAAAAAACTGATGTTTTTGTGTGCTGTGTAGACATAGCCTCACAGTGGAGAAAATAGGTATTTGATACACTGGTGATTCTGCTACCAACAAAGAATAGAGAGGTCTGTCATTTTATTGTAGGTACACTTCAACTGTGAGAGACAGAATCTAAAAAAACCCCAGAAAATCAAACTGTATAACTTTTAAATAATTAATTTGCATTTTATTGCATAAAATAAGTATTTGATACAATAGAAAAACAGAACTTAATATTTTGTACAGAAACCTTTTGCAATTACAGAGGTCAGACGTTTACTCTAGTTCTTGACCAAGTTTGCACACACTGCAGCAGGGATTTTGGCCCACTCAGGATCTCTCAGGTTTCAGGGCTGTCATTTGACTACATTGAGTTTTAGCTCCCTCCCAAAGATTTTCAATATGGTTCAGGTCTGGAGACCGACTATGCCACTACAGGACCTTAGAGTTACTCTTTAGTTGCCCTGGCTGTGTGTTTCAGGTAAGTGTCATGCTGGATGACCTAGCCACGATGCATCTTTAATGCTGTTACTGAGAAAAATTTTGCAATACATGGCCCATCCATCCTCCCTTCAAAACAGTTCAGTCGTCCTGTCCCCATTTGAAGACAAGCACCCCCAAAGTATGATGTTTCCACCCACATCCTTCACGGCTGAGACCATGTTCTTGGGGTTGTACTTATGCTCCTTCTTTCTCTAAACACGGCGAGTAGAGTTGATATCAAAAAGTTCTATTTTGGACTCATCTGACCACATGACCTTCACCCATGCCTCTTCTGGATCATCCAGATGGTCATTTGCAAACTTCAAACACGCCTTGACATGTTCTGGTGTGAGCAAGGGGACCTTGCGTGCCCTGCAGGATTTTAATCCATGGCGGCATAGTGTGTTACTAATGGTAATCTTTGAGGCTGTGGTCCCAGCTCTATTCAGGTCATTGATCAGGTCCTCCCATGTAGTTCTGGGCTGATTCCTGAACCTTCACAGAATCATTCTTACCTCATGAGGCGAGATCTTGCATGGATCCGCAGACCGATTGACAGTCTTCTTGTTTCTTCCATTTTCTAATAAATGCATCAACAGTTGTTGCCTTCTCACTAAGCAGCTTGCCTATTGTCCTGTAGTTCATTCCAGCCTTGTGTAGGTCAACAATTTTGTCCCTGGTGTCCGTAGACAGCATTTTGGTCTTGGTCATGGTGGAGAGGTTAGAGTATGATTGATTGAGTGTGTGGACAGTTGTCTTATATACAGGTAATGAGTAGTGTTGAGCGATTATTATCGACAAAGTTGAAATCGGCACGGTATTTACGTTGATCGGATTTTTTAGATCACGTGATAATTTAGGTTAAAATCTGTGCATTATCTATTAATATTGCGCCATTTTCGGCGCTTCCTGTCATTTTGGCGGCCAGCAAATCACTTACAGAATAGAGCAGGTGAGCTGTGTGTGCGACGTCATGACTGGGATGTGTATGGTTGCGATTTGGGTGGTAAAATCACATGACCTCGTTTTACATAGAACAGCCCTTCCTGTTCATGATCAGTGTGTGTCAGTATCTCAAAGGAGTAGGACGTGCGCTCCTGCCAGTTCCCATGTGCCATTTCCAATACCGTTGTCTTGTTTTGTGTGAAAGGGGACTCATAGCAGCTGCTACCCGCTGTAACCTGCTGTGGCCCATGCCGTCCTCCATGTTTTTCGGTTAGCCATTGAACATAATGAATTATTTTAGCCTATAATTTTTTTCTGTGACTTTTATAACCTAATTGTCTTGCCTAACATGTAGCACATATCCAGTTTACTGTTGTGGATTTTAAATCCAGCTTCTCCTCACCTGTTTGGGTATAAGAATGAAGCTGGTGTTCCTCTCCCATAGACTTTAATGGTCATCGGCGATTAATTGTTATCGACTATCGGCTATCGACATGATAATGATAATTGACACAATCGCTCATCACTACTTGTAACTCATCCTTTCTTTATAAATGCCATGTCCTTGCCCTTATAAACGCCTACACCCCAAATCAAGGTCAAGTACCTTTCATTCTAGACCTGATAGATGTGGCCTTACCTCTGGTCTGAGGAACCATAATGGTCTGCGGGAATCTTATTCTTGACTCTATCATTGACAACTCTACAGGAAGATCCTCAAGCTTACCAGGAAATTAAGAAGGTCAAAAAACCTTTCCTCCTTTTGGAGAATACAAGACAAAGATTATTCCTTCTTCTCGGCTTTTACATGGTTCTTACAGCCACCTGGACTATGTCCTTTTGCAACAGTCAGAATTTCCTCAATTGTTCACATACTCTGGTCTGACCACGTACCGGTATATTGCACTTTCACCCTATATTTTCTAGTTAAAGGAGTATGAACATGGAGATTGAAAGAATCATTACTGGTCTTAGCCTCAAAAAGGAGAAAGCATATGTCCTTTCCCTTGTCCTCCAAAAATGTATGTCTCTGAAACCTCATAACAATTGCACTATTTCTACCACTACCCTCAATGATCTTCAAAGTGCCCTAAAGGTTAAGAGTCTGATTGAAATATCTTTAACACTCATCTTGTAAATAAACCATAGTAAATTTTATAAGTGCAGGAACAAAATTGGTTGTATTTCATCCAGGTCGACTCCTAATCAGATCATGCAGTACTTCATTTCATGCATTAAGAACACGAAAGAGACTACTGTACATCACATGGCAGATATAGCTAAATCTTTCTATTCCTGCTACACTAACTTGTGTAATCTCCTACCCACATGGACTTCGTCTGCTTACACTCCTCCCCGTCATATCTTCTCCTTATCAAAACATAAAACTATTCACAACAACAAGAAATACCTAAGAGCTCCAAGCACCATAAAGCATTAGATATAGTGGAGGGTAAATCTTAAAACATAACTTTTAATGTACGGTAATTTCCTGTAAAAATCACCAATACAACACATATATAAAACATTGCGAGTATGAAATATGTGCAACAAATTATTGTGCAACCAAATTTATAGTTCCTTGTAAATATATGCAATTTTACAATAAAAAAAATATATTTAAAAATGGAATCCCGCTGCATAAAACCTTATTGTCACCAGGACCTACCCATATGTCCTGTGTCGGTCAGTTTTAAAAAAAATAGTTTAATAGGAAACTCCTCATTCCAGCTCTAAGCTACTGTACCAATCTTTAAGACCACCATCAGATATTTCAGGGTCCCATACAGTCATTGTGTCTGTGCCCCCTCTTCCTCCAAAATAAAATAAAATTAATTCTTTGTTGGATGAACAAGAAAAATATAATTGCGCCGTTGTTTTTGGGTTAACTTTTTGTTGGAGTTTACACCATGCAGGTCAATTAACATGTTATCTTTATTTTGCATTCAAACAAGGGAAAAAAAAAATACCACCACCTTACCATCACATGTGCCCACTATTTAATGACTAATTCTACTACAATGTTACTGACCAAATCAGTTTACAAAAAACAACATTACCAAATAACATTAACATACAATAACAAATAATGACCCTCACATCACTGCCATATGACTAATACCATCATACTGTTACTCATCAAATCAATATACCAGGACCAATATTACCAATAACAATAACAGACAAAAACTAAATAATACCACCACATCACGACCATTTATCACCACAATAAAGTAACTGAATTGTACCACCGTTCTGTTACTGAATGAAAACCATTACACTAAGACCAATATTACCACAATATAGTGGCAGATACTAATTGTACACTCTGCACACAGTGCACTTACATCCAAGGACTCACAGGTGACATCTTCTTTCATACGTCGTTTTCTTTCCATTTACTTCTCTGTCATACTGTCAATTTACAACAAAAAACACCTGAGACTCCTCACTTTCCTATAATCTTCCCACCTGTGTCCCCCATATGTAAAAACTCTCCATCCATAGTGTTTTAAATGGTAGTAATGACCCTACCTGGTGTCCTGCTAGTTAGGTAGTTAGGGCTCCTGGTAGCTAGAAATATAGGTCCCCTCAGTAGGTAGGTAGTTATATAGGGTCCCCAGTAGGTACATAGGTAGATAGGGCGCCTTGTAGATAAGTAGGTAGGTATATAGGGCCCCCATTAGGTAAACAGGTATATAGACCCCCTCAGTAGGTAGGTATATAGACTCTATGGCCTCCAGCAGTAGACAAGGATATATGTCCCCCATGTAGTTAGGTAGGTGTATAGACCCTCCCTGTATGTATATAGGTATACAGAGCTCCCCCTAGTTGGTAGGTATATAGAGAACCTCATTATGTAGGTATATAGGGCCCCCAGTAGGAACATATCTATAGCCCCCAACAGGTAGCTATATATGGCCCCACAGTAGATTGGTAGGTATATAGGCTCCTTCAGTAGGCAGATAATTATATGGGGCCCCACCAATAAATAGCTAGGTATATACAGCCTCCCTCTTTCTCTAGTCAGTAGGTTATAACATAGGGCCCTCTGGTAGCTATTTAGCTACAGTATCTCACAAAAGTGAGTACACCCCTCACATTTTTGCAATTATTGTCTTATATCTTTTCATGGGGCAACACTGGAGATATGACACTTTAATACAATATAAAGTAGTTAGTGTACAGCTTGTATAACAGTATAAATTTGGTGTGTCCTCAAAATAACTCAATACACAGCCATCAATATCTAAACTGCTGGCAACAAAAGTGAAAATGGACATATTGTGCCCAAAGTGTTAATATTTTGTGTGACCACCATTATTTTTCTGCAGTGCCTTAACTCTCTTGGACATGTGGTTCACATGTTGCAGTCACTTGAATCATCTTCTACTCCTCCATCATGTCATTACGGAACTGGTGGATTTAGAGACCTTTCTCTCCTCCACCTTCCATTTAAGGATGCCTCATAGATGCTCAATAGGGTTTAGATCTTAATAGGGTGCTTGGCCAGTCCAGCACTTTTACCTTCATTTTCTTTAGCAAGGCAAGGGTTGTCTTGAAGGTGTGTTGGGGGCCGTTATCATGTTAGAATACTACCCTGCTGCTCAGTTTCCAAAAGTAGGGGATAATGCTCTGCTTCAGTATGTCACAGTGCAATTTGACATCCATGGTTCTCTCAATGAACCGTAGCTCCCCAGAGTTGGCAGCACTCATGCAACCCAAAACCATGACACTCCCATCCCATGCTTGACTGTAGACAAGACACACTTTGTACTCATCACCTGGTTGCCACCACACATGCTTGACATCATCTGAACCAAATAATTTTATCTTGGTCTCAGAACCACGGGACTGGTTCCAGAAACCCCTCCCCTTTTCTCAGTCTTCAAAAAACTGTTTGCAGGCTTTTTTGTGATCATTTTTAGAAGAACTTCCCGGGGACACACCATGCAGAACATTTTGATCATATGGGCTATTTTCGAGCACAGACGACTGAAGACCATAGACCCCTCTAACGCTGTAGCAATGCGGGCCTTCTATGTCTTTTTTGCACCCTGGGCCCATCTTATGTAAGCAGAATTCTTCTTTTAAATTTCCCTCACCAGTTTTTTCCCATGAGGCCATGTTGAACCCCCAGTGACCATAAAAAATTTTAACAGCGAAAACCCCAAGTTTAACACACCTTTCCCATTAAAACGAAATATGTAATAGTCAATGACACTGTAAAGAAAAAAAAAAATTGGGCACAAATTTGTCCATTTCACTTAGGGGTGTTTCCATTTTTTGCACATTTTAGACATTTATGACTGTATTTAATTTTTTTAGGGCACACCAAATTTACACGTTAAAAAGCTGCACACCGCTTCACTTGTTTCAAATGTCAATCTTCAGTGTTGCCCCCATGAAAAAAACATAACTTTATTACAAAATTTGAGGGTGAGTCATTTTTGTGAGTACTTTTAAAAAGGCTCCCCTTTGGTTTAGCTATATAGCCCCCTTTTCATTCTTCTTTTCATTTCCCTTAAATTTAAATTATTCATTTTTAAATTAAAAGGGGGTCCAATATTTTAAATTCTTTTTATCCTTCAAATATGAAATATACAAAAAAACTTCAAAAAAAAAAAAACACCACTGCATTGCAATCCAATTTTCAAATATTGATTATTTTTGAATAGCTTGCATTTAAAACAATATAGCAAAGCTGTATCCTTGGCTGATTGCAAACGGGAAAGGACTTTCAGAACCCATTTCTTTCCTTGACTTTTGCAAGGGACCTGCTTCTTTTTATTAAACTAACAAAAACATCCCCAATTAAGAAAAAACCAAATATTGAAATTTTTAAAAAACATCTGATAAAAAGATTTTTATTTCCCAAATAAGAATCTTACAGGAAACACTTAAAAACTGCACCCCAGACCTATTTACGAATCATATATATCACATAAAGGTTGTCAGGCAGTTTGAAGACCTTGGGGAAGACCCACTTATCTTTTTCCCAAAAATGCGTTTTTTTGATGGATTATTGAATATTTTTGTTGTTGTAATTATTTTTGATTGGAGATAGCTAAAACCTGCACAAAAGTGGATTTTGATGGGGTCCCTGTGGCCAGATTTTTGCTATTCTCTTTATGAAAATTTTAGGGCATTAGGCTAGGTCTACACAGCATTGGGAAAAAAAAAAAGCCCTGAAAACCAAATCCAAAAATGCGTTCTAAAACGGGTTTTTTTTGTCCATTCCCGTCAAATCTGCTGAAAAATTATTGTCGGGTGCATTTTTGTTTTTTACGCACGATTTGCACCGTTTCTGATGCATTTTTTGCAATATGCAAACATTTTTTTATATGGACTTCTGCTAAAACGCGCAAAAAAAAACACGAAAAAAATTTCCCAAAAGACGTCTGCCGCTTTACTAACTCCAATATAAAATTTTGTGTTTTTTGTAATGTTTTTAAAAAATGACCCGCAAAAAAAACGACAAAAAAAAAATTTCTTGGGGGAAACGCAATTTTTTCTAAGAAGTTATGGTCAACTTTTCAATCGTTTTTTTGGGGATTTTAAAAAAAAGAAAAACTCTGGAAAAAAAAAGATGTTTTTGTGTGCTGTGTTAAAAAAGCCTCACAGGAGAAATGGTAATTTTATACACTGGTGATTTTGCTACCCCCAAAAATAAGAAGGGCTGTCATTTTTTTGTAGTCACTTCAAAGTGAGAGACAAAAAAAAAAAAACCCAGAAAATCAAACTGTATAACTTTTTAAAAAAATTTAAAATTTTCATTTTTTGCATAAAAAATTTAATTTTGTCAATAAAAAACAAACTTAATATTTTTTACAAAACCTTTTGCAAATTTCAAAGGGCCCGTTTACTTAATTCTTGACCCAATTTGCACACCCCTGCAAGGGGGTTTTGGCCCCTCAATCTCCAGGTTCAGGGGTGTCATTTGACACATTTAGTTTTAGCTCCCTCCCAAAGATTTTCAATATGGTTCAGTCTGGGACCCACATGCCAATACAGGACCTTGAGTTATCTTATTGCCCTGGGTGTGTGTTTTCAGGGGTTATGCGGGTGACCCCAGCCCGAGCATCTTTTAAGCTGTTTTTTGGAAAAAATTTTGCAATACATGGCCCCCTCCATCCCCCTTTAAAACATTCAGTCGCCGTCCCCATTTGAAGACAAGCACCCCCCAAAATATGATTTTCCCCCCCACAACTTCCCGGGGAGACCATGTTCTTGGGGGTTTTCTTTGCTCCTTCTTCCTTAAAAACGGCAGTAATTGAACAAAAAGTTCTATTTTGGACTCATCTACCCCATCCTTCACCCATGCCTCTTTTGGATATTTCCCGATGGTCATTTGCAAACTTCAAAACCCTTCTGTTTCGGTGGGAGCAAGGGGGGGCCTTTTCGGGCCCCGAGGGTTTTAATCCATGGGGGCATAGTGGTTACAATGGAATCTTGAGGGGTGTGGTCCCAGCCTTTCAGGTCATGTCAGTCCTCCCATGAGTTCTGGGGGGATTCGAACCTTTACAGTCACTTACTCATGAGGCAGATCTTTCATGTCCCCAACCGATTGACATCTTCTTTTTTCTTCCCCCTTTTTAATAAAAGCATCACAGTTGTTGCCTTCTCATAAGAGCTTGCTATTGCCTGTATTTCATTTCCAGCCTTGTGTAGTAAACTTTTTGTCCTGGTGTCCTAGACACTTTTGGGTTTGGTCATGGTGGAGGGTTATTTATGAGTTGAGTGTGTGGAATTGTTTTAATATCGGGGAAGAGTAGTGGTTGGCGATTATTACGAAAAAGTTAAAATTTGGGAAGGGTATTTACGTTGATCGGATTTTTTTAAAAACAGTGTATTTAGGTTAAAATTTGGGGCATTAATCTATTAATATGCGCCTTTTTTTCGGCGCTTCCTGTCATTTTGGGGGCCCCCAGCAAATCAGTTACAAATAGAGCGGGTGAGCTGTGTGTGGCGTCATGACGGGGGTGTAGGGTTGCGTTTGGTGGTAAAATCACATGACCTCGTTTTACAAAGAAAAGCCCCCCCCTGTTCATGTCAGTGTGTTCGTATCTAAAGGAGTAGGACTGCGCTTGGGTTGGCAAACAGATCAGCAAAATTAAAACTATTTGTTCACAGAGACGCTCTACTTTTAGCTGTGATCCTTTGAAAATTAGTTAGATCAGAGTTTGAGATTTTAGGGAGTTAGGGAGAGAAAATTTTTAAAAGGGGCATTAACACTGTAAAGTAAGGGGGGGGGGAAAAGGGGGGGGGGGACCCCCAGGGAAAAACAGACAAGCCCCTTTAAAGAATACTGGATATTGTGCCCCTACTTAGTTAGACATTGGGATTTCAATAGCTTTATTTTTACCCCTTTTTTTGTTGAAATATTATTTGGGGTATTGGGGGTAACTTTTATTAGGAAAAGATCTTTTCAGTAATGCAGGATTTGTTTGGTGCAAAAAAACTCCCCCTTTTATTATCAGTATACATTTCGTGGTGTTCTTTTTCCTTTTGCCCATCCACTTTTTTTGATAAGGGGACCTTTTCGTTAAAAATTTAATCCCGCAATTTTTTGTCACCCCAGGTTGTAGGTGCCAAAAATACCTTTTTATTATCCCCTATTCATTTTGATACATGTTTTTTTCACTTTGGGCAGGCCCGCTTTGTTGATAGACCCCCTTGAGTTCAATTTTTAATCACAATTTTGTAGTCCCCAGGGTATTGATAGGTGCCAAAATACCTTTTATTTTCCCCATTTTTAATACGTTTTTTTTCATTTTGGGACGGCCAGCTTTGTTGATGAGCCCCCTTTCAGTTTTAAAATTTTAATACAGCAATTTTGATTTTGTTTTTAGGGGTTTTTTGGAAAAAGCTGTGATTTTCCGTCTTTAAAAAAAGACTTTCCAAAATCTTCCATACCCTCAAAAATTTTTTCTTTTGAAAAAAAAAGCGAAATGCAGGGGGTAAGCGAGAAAGGGGGGGTAGGGGCTGGAGGTAGGGTACAGAGAAGGGCTCCTTCCAGTGCTGGCGACAACACCCCAAGACCCGGGTTTACAGTTGCAGGACCGTAGGCTTGTCAATTTGGGTAGGGCCCTTGATTTTCGTTAAAGAACACGTCGCCAATCTGTTTTTCAGGGGTTTTTTAAAGAACCCGCATCCAGCAGTCTTACCTCCCTCGTTTCCCCGTCAGGCCACAAAATTTTCTCAATCCCTCCCCAAAAGCGAAGGCAGCCCAAATGTCAACTCGTGTACCCCCCACTGTGGATAAACCATTTTCTGAAACCTCTTTGATGACAAAATGGGTGGGGTCAGAAGGCATTTAAAAGATCAAAGGCCCAAGAGGTGATTTTCTCTGCTTGAAAAACCCCCTTTCTGGCCATCAGAGGGAAGAAGGAAGCCGGTCCCAAACGGCAAAAATCCGGGGGGGTTTTGGGGAACGCCTTGCAGTCCCTCTTGCTTTTAGCCGCAGCTCTGGTGCAGAATTGTCGGACGACGAAAATCACCCGTGTTGAAAAGTGAGACGACATTGCGGATCCAGTGGTTTTTTCAGCGAATTTGCTTGGAGCGCTTCATCCTGGCGAGGGGGAAAAACATGGGGTAGTGTCAGTCGGGCCCGCCTCAAAAAGGGATGGGCGGGAGAAATCCGCTGATAGATTCCCCCAGCCCAGGGCGGGAAACCCGCTTCTGCTTATCGCCTTCAAAAAGGTCCAGGACCCTCAAGCCCCGGGCCTTCTTTGAGCAAACCTTGATTAACCCAGCGATGTCTATGCGCCTTTTCCGTAAAAAGCATTTGTAGAGGCAAGAACTAGGTGTTTTAACCCCCCACCCATAATAGATGTTTTAAAAGAGAAAAATAAAAAAAACCCCACCGTTTTTTCCCCTTAGTTAAAAATCCCCCACCCTCCTGATTAACTGCAGTGCTCTGTGAAGGAAACCCTCGGCTTTGGGGGCTTTTTAAAAAGAAAAACAATTGTATGAGAAAATCTTCCCGGGACTTGCCAGAGAGGAATCCCAAAAAAAATTAAGTAAAAAAGCACATTTTATTAAAAAAAAATTTAAAAAAAAAGGTTTAAAACAACCGCAGTCTACGCGTTTTAAGCCAAAAATGTCTGGCTCTTAATCATACATTCACATAGTAAAAAAAAAAACTCCTTATATCTGCTTCTCGAATCATCAAGAAAACACCTGATTTTTAACCCATGTCAACCCTTATAGCTACAAAATTATCTGAGACTCTACCCTGTGGGGAACAATTATAATTAAAAACAAAATATACTACGTATTGTAAAGGAAATTTCAACACCCCAAGAAAAAAGTAGTATATTTACAGGAGGTCTGATTTATAATTTAAGCCTTAGGGTAACGAGTGCCCAGCATTAGAATCAACAGGCTTCTCTGTTGGTAAGGCACTTATTCCTATCCCCTCCTCTTCGTGGTTTATTAACCATTTCTATGGCTTTAACCTTCCCAATGATTCCAAATTACCTTGATGTATGTCCAAAATGTCTGGAGGCCCCGATTATTTGACGCAAGCTGTCTCGTGTAGCGTCATATATGTGGTTCCGTATTCTTAGTGCAGGCTCCTTTGTTGTGCAACCTATGTATTGCAGTTTGCAAGGTCTCGCCCAAAACATATAAACTATGTGGGTGCTGTGGCAATTCATAAATTGTGATATTTTTAACGTTCTTTTTGTAACAAATGAAGAAAGACATCACCTTTTCCATATACTTGCATAAGCCGCACCTATAGTGCCGCACTTATACGATCCTTTTTAAAACCAACCATCTATTGTTATTCATTACAGTGTCTAGTAAGCATGCTCGGGGAAAAAATGTTTCCAATTGTTCGTGGTTAGTTGATACAAAATTCACAAACCCCTAGCAAGAATAGATCGTTTTGTAGGATCAGTTGTTTAGGATAGGTAAATATTTCCTTATTATATCAGAGATATTATCAAACTGTCTACTATATTGGGTGGAAAAAACTAAGGAGGAACTTTTGTCCTTGGTGGCTTTTGATTTACTTATAAGCCCATCCCTTTTCATTTAGTTTGGTTCGGGTTTTTTGGTCTATGTATCATCAACTTCTTATTCCCCCTTTGGGGCAACCTATGACTTAAGGTATCTCCTCATTCTGAAACGAAATCTCGTCACTGAATTCCTTCTAGCCCTGATATATTCCCCCATCGGGAGATTATGTATAACGTGTTGCGGATGACAGCTAGTAGCCTCCAGAATGCTATTACCCGAAACGGGTTTCCTATGCGTTTGTGTCCTGATTTCCCCAGTGACAGGATCCCCAGTTAATCTAAGATCCAAAAAGACTATATTTTCATTATCACTGGTATATGTAAAGGATAAATTTTCTTGTTATCTTTGAGTGTTCTACAAATCTGGAAATATCCATGACGTCCCTGCCAAATTAGTGGGTTTTGTCTATATAACGCCCATAAAAAATTATACCGGGCAAAGGTGTTGTCCAGAATATTGTATCTTTTTTCCCCCACGTGACGAAAAATTTTTGCCGGTTGGGGGAAGAAACAGGAGCCATAGGGCAACCCGTGTTTGCAGAAAAAATCCCAGAAACTGAAATAATTGTGACCTAAAAAAAAACTCTGCACAAAATGATATATTGTTTCAAAAATTTCTCTAATTGGTTATTTATTTAATTTGGTAATGCTGTTAAGCCAAAGAGGGGGGGATGAAGTATAAAGGGAACAATATAACATGAAACCCATTTATAATTTTGGTTTTTCCAAAACAAATTTTCTCTTTTGTTAACACCTCCCCGGAAATTTTTAATGATGATTTCCAGTATCTGGTCGAACAAGAGCTTAAGGATTTAAATAACCAGATAGATAAGAGAAATAAAAATCTAAGTCAGAGAGAATTCAAGGCTTTAGAGGAATTGAAAGACAACCCCTATATAGTTGTGCGAGCTTCAGATAAGGGGGGCACTATTACTGTAATGGATAGAGACCTGTACATTAAACAAATAAGCAGTATGTTATCAGATAGTAAGGTGTATAGGAAATTGACCAACAATCCTACTGAAGTCTTTAATAGAAAGGTGGTGAAAGTTTTGGAGGAGGGACATGAATTACAGGTTTTAGATGATAAACAAAAGGAAAGTATGATGGTGAAATTTCCTAAAATCCCCATCCTTCATGCTTTACCAAAAGTGCATAAGGGAATCTTCCCTCCCCCCTTACGCCCGATTATATCGGGGATTGGATCTATATACCAACATCTTAATGTATGGCTGGATAGGCATTTACAGCCGATGGTTACTCGTTCCCCCAGCTACCTTAAAGATTCCAGGGAGGTGCTTAGACATATGAGTCAAATTGTTTGGAAACCAAATTATAAGTGGGTTTCATGTGATATTGTTGCCCTTTATACTTCTATCCCTCTCTCTTTGGCTATAACAGCACTTACTCATCAACTAAACAAATATACCAATTATGGGGAAACTTTGAAACAATATATCATTTTGGTGACAGAGTTTCTTTTAGGTCACAATTATTTCAGTTTCAATGGTGAGTTTTTTCTGCAAACACAGGGTTGCCCTATGGGCTCCTGTTTCTCCCCATCACTGGCGAATATTTTCGTCACGTGGTGGGAGGAAAGATACATATATTCGGTGGACAATACCTTTGCCACGGATATATTTTGGTATGGGCGTTATATAGACGATACCCTGCTAATTTGGCAGGGATCGTCTATGGATATTCCCAGATTTGTAGAACACATCAATGATAATCAGGAAAATTTATCCTTTACATATACCAGTGATAATGAAAATATAGTCTTTTTGGATCTTAGATTAACTGGGGATCCTGTCACTGGGGAAATCAGGACACAAACGCATAGGAAACCCGTTTCGGGTAATAGCATTCTGGAGGCTACTAGCTGTCATCCGCAACACGTTATACATAATCTCCCGATGGGGGAATATATTAGGGCTAGAAGGAATTGCAGTGATGAGATTTCGTTTCAGAATGAGGAGATACTCTTAAGTCATAGGTTGCGCCAGAGGGGGTATAAGAAGTGGATGATACATAGAGCCAAAAACAGAACCAAACTCATGAAAAGAGATGGATTTTATAAGAAAATCAAAAGCCCCCAAGGACAAAAGTTCCTCCTTAGTTTTTTCCACCCAATATAGGAGACAGTTTGATAAATCTCTGACATAATAAGGAAATTTTTTTCCTATCCTGACAACTGATCCTACTTACGATCTATTCTTGCTAGTGGTTGTTGATTTTGTATAAAACTAGACCACGAACAACTGGAAACATTGTTTCCCGAGCATGCTTTACTAGTACATCTGAAAATGAATAACAATAGATGGTTGGATTTAAAGGATCGTAAAAAGTGCGGCACTAGTAGGTGCGGTTTTATGCAAGTTTTATGGTAAAAGGTGATGTCTTTTCTTCATTTGTTACACAAAGAACGTTTAAGATATCACAATTTATGAATTGCCACAGCACCCACATAGTTTATATGATTTGGTGCGAGACCTGCAAACTGCAATACATAGGTTGCACAACTAGGAGCCTGCACGTAAGAATACGTGAACACATATTATGACGCTACACGAGACAGCTTGCGTCAAAAAATGGGGGGCCTCCAGACATTTTAGGGACTACATAAAGGTAATTTGGAATCATTGAAGGTTAAAGCCATAGAAATGGTTAATAAACCCGAAGAGGAGGGGTTTAGGAATAAGTGCCTTACCAACAGAGAAGCCTTTTGGGATTCTAATGCGGGGGACACTCGTCCCCTAAGGGCTTAAATTATAAATCAACCTCCTGTATATAATACTAGCATTTTTCTTGGAGGTGATTGAAATTTTTTGTTCACAGATACTTATGTATATTTGTATTAATTATAATTTTTATGCCCGCAGGGTATGAGTCATCTAGATAATGTTGTAGCTATAATGGGGTGGCATAGGGTTAATAATCAGGTGTATTTCTTGATGATTCGGAGTAAGCAGCATAAAAGGGAGTTTGTTTTTTTACTATGTGAATGTCATGTTTAAAAGAGCCGGGGACATTTGGCTTGAAACGCGTAGACATGCGGGTTGGTTTTAAACCCTTGTTTTTTAATTTTTTTTAATAAAATGTGCGTTTTACTTTAATATTTTTTGGATTCCTCTCTGCGCAAGTGCCGGAAGATTTTCTCATACAATTGTATTCTGTTTAACCACCACCAACATGTCTAGTCACATGCAGCGAATGCATGAGTTGAAATGGAGGCAACACTTGGCCAAAAAAGGCCAGACCGACGCCGGGCTTCCAACCACTGTCACAACCCTCTGTCTCCGCCTCCTCCGCCACCACCAAGCGTTCCTCAGCTGTCCATGTCTCTCAGAGTCATGATCAGGGATCTGCCCCTTTAGCCTCCACCGTCGCCCAGTACCACCAGCACCACCAGAGACCCATCCTACCCCTTCTCCTCCCGTCAGTTTGACGACTTGCACGCCGTAAAGCAGCCAGTTTAGCAGCCAGCCTTCTGTCTTCCAGGTTTGGGAGCAGAAGAAACACTTTAACCCAAACCATCCCAAAGCCAAAAGCCTGAACGCGGCATTGCCAGGCTTTTGGCCTTGGAAATGTTGCCTTTCCGTCTGGTGGACACAGATGGGTTCCGCCAGGTCATGGCCCTTGCCTGCCCCCAATACCAGATGCCGAGCAGGCATTTCTTTGCCAGAAAAGGGCCCTCCCTTGCCCTGGCCAGCCACGTGTCATCTAAAATATCAAGCGCGTTGTCTGCATCTGTGTCCGGCAAAGTCCATCTGACCACCGACACATGGACTACTAAGCACGGCCATGGCCGCTGTATTCTCTGTGACAGCTCACTGGGTGAGCTGGGTGGATGTCTCTGGGGGTGACGATTGCTCTCAGGCTCGGCGCACGCTCTTCAAAACCGCAGTGATGGTGCAGGGCTCTTTCCCCCAAGGTCCTCTGGTGGCATCACATGCCCAGTGAAACCAGGCCAGGTTGAAATTAAAACTGTCTTGGAGGACCGTCCACACACAGGTCAGGAGCTGTGGACGGCCCCTTTCCGCAACGAGACCGAGCGTTGGCTGGGTGGGCAAGAAATTGTGCCCGGCAAGGTGGCGTGAGTTAAGGGCGAAATCTGCTGGCTGCCCTTAAGGGTCGGTAGGTGGAGCCATCCCTTGCCCGGGACTGTAGAACCTTGTCCCTCCCGAAATTTCTAAAAAGTACCTGGGCTGGACGCCGTGGGAAGGCTCGAAGTTGAGGTGCCTTACGCGTCGACCCTGCTTCTCCCGCTGCGTTGCAGGTCAGCTCCCGGCCTCCCCGTCAACCGTTACGTTGACGGGCAACATGGGGAATTCCATCCCACGTCCCGATTGTGGGAAGCCAAAGCCATTACGCAAAAACAAAATGAAATGGCCTGAAAACAGCGGTGCGGACCTCGGGGTGTTGAGCCCCGAGAGTGGAGGCCGGGAAAGAGCTCTGCACCATCTGGCCCGTTTTGAAAAAGCCACCAAAAATGGGGCAGTGCGGCAATGCCCTTGTCAGTAGTGTTGACAATTAGTTGGAATCGTCTCAAAAATAGTCGATGGCGATGGGGATTATGATCGAAAGACCTTAAAGTCTAGGGAGAGCACAACACCTTTATTTAACACCCAAACGGGTGGGAAGCTGGAAAATTTAAAACCCCAAAAGTCTGGGTACGTGCTACATTTAGGGGAACCACTTAGGTTATAAATGCCCAGAAAAAAAAACACAGACCCTTTTACTATCCTGTCTTGAAACGCTGACCCCCAAACCCGCAGACCCCCAAAATTTAAAAAAATGCCAGAAG